>JAJMBL010000031.1:0-10542 GCA_030565285.1 Wickerhamiella brachini | reverse complement strand
GGTGACACAATGTACCATGGAGCATCTTTATCGGTCCAAGAACGCTGGGGCCATTCAGCTTGATTGTTCTAGTCAATACGGTCCGCAGTAGGCACTCAGAGAAACAAAGTTTTGAGGTGCACTGCACTAATAGTTTTGACGGCTGCTTTCCGCCCCGACTGTTTTATGGCAGTACTGGCTTCGACTGTTTCCCGACCGACCATGTCATCTGATCCAAATCGCGACCCTCGACCTAAATGCCTAAATAGGGAGGACAGACCCAACCCTTAATTACGCGTATGACTCTGGACCAAAACACCGAGGAGCAGGCATACCTGGATCTTTGCAAGCACATCATCGAAAATGGAGAGGATCGGTCGGATCGCACAGGCACAGGCACTCTGAGCGTGTTTGCTCCTCCTCAGCTCCGGTTTTCTCTGCGCAACAACGCGTTCCCGCTACTCACAACCAAGCGCACATTCTTCCGCGGAGTCGCGCAGGAATTGCTGTGGTTTGTTTCCGGTAAGACCGACGCCAAACTGCTTTCCGATAAAGGCGTCCACATTTGGGACGGCAATGGATCCCGCGAATTTTTGGACCACCGCGGGCTCACCAAGAACCGCGAGGGTGACCTGGGTCCCGTGTACGGGTTCCAGTGGCGGCATTTTGGCGCCGAATATAAGGGCTGCGACGAGGACTATACAGGCAAAGGTGTTGACCAGCTTGCTCAGATCATCGAAACCATCAAAACAAACCCGTTCGATCGTCGAATCATTTTGTCGGCATGGAATCCTGCCGCGTTGCCAGAGATGGCTCTGCCGCCGTGTCACATCATGTGCCAGTTTTTCGTTTCGGTAAAGGACGGCAAAAAGGAGCTGTCGTGTCAGATGTACCAGCGGAGCTGCGACATGGGTCTCGGCGTCCCGTTTAATATTGCATCATATGCTCTGCTCACAAAGATGATTGCACATGTTTGCGGTATCGAGGCCGGTGACTTTATCCATGTGATGGGCGACTGCCACGTCTACTCGAACCATGTAGATGCGCTCAAGGAACAGATTGAGCGCATTCCCACCGCATTTCCTACCCTCAAAATCGGTAGAGAAATCAACGATATTGACGACTTTAACTTCGACGACTTTGTTCTCGAGGGCTACAAGCCCCAAAAGAAGATCGAAATGGCCATGGCTGTATAGAGCACACTAGTGGTGTAGATTACAAGGATAAATATTAGGTTTTGTCGCGGCGGCTACGGATGCCTTCTGTCCAGGATACAAGCCGCTTTTCTTTTTCGAGGGTCTTGAAAACGTCACGATTGGCATCACGGAAACGCATCTCCACAAAGAACGACGCTTGTCGCAGCTCGTCGATCGAGCACGTGGAGAACCGCGCCATCACATGGTAAAGCGTGTCGGCCAGCTCGGGGAACGTCCACTCGCAGTGGTAGGTGCGGTTGTATTGGCGGTAGGCGAAACCGGGAGCAGGCTTTTGAGGTCGGTCCGTCTCCGCCTGGTCTGTTTGGTTTTCCTCCGACTCTATGCTTTCGGACTCTTCTGTGGGTGGCTCGGTTGTTTCCGATAAAAGACTACCAAACTCTTTGAGAGTGTTGAGGTTGGCATATTCGCTGTTTACGGGCCTGGTGATAGGCTCGAGAGGAAACAGGTTGTGGAGGCGCTTAAGGAGCATTTCTGGGTAACGAGGCTGCTGACGGGATTTGATTTCCAAGTAGTTGAACTGGAACCAATCGGTGAAGCGGGCAGCCCTGTCGTGGTCCCAGTAGAGTGCGGTGCGTTCGTCGGCGCCATCAAACTCATCATCCATGAGCCACGTCTTGGTCATTAAATCACGCCATAGCTGCCAGTCCGGATGGTCTGCGGCAGCAGAGTCGGGGCTCGCTGAGCGCTCGAGGTCGTCGAAGCCAAAGCACAGCTTGATGGCGATGATCACAACGCAATACACCGAAATCTCGGGCCAGCGTTTACGGAAAAACGTCTTGAATACGCGAAACTCGCAAGACACATTGGTCATGGCCATGATACGGCATGATGCTGTATAAATGAATGGCGGCATTAACAGGTCCCTAACAGTTTTGAACAATAACGGCTCCACTAGCAGCGGCGGCACCGAAAAGTCAACGGTCGTAGCCAGCGTGTTGAGAATTGTGTTGAATACCTCCTGCAGCTTGCCCTGTCGCAACGGATAGGGTGGTCGCAGCTGGCGCTCAAAGACGTTGGGCAACTTTTCGCGCATCTCGTACGGTATATACCAGAAACAGTCCATGTAGGGCAGTTCGTAGCGATAGATCCAGCGGGCAAAATCCACAGTATAAAACGGGAGTCTGAGCTTGACGCACGCCCAATATAAAAAGCCAACGGTATGAACGAGGCCGAGATCGGCAATGCTGCCCTTGTTTTTCCCATGGACGATCTCAGCATAGGTCAGCCAAAGGCTGCGCACGGTCGCCTCGAATTGTGGGTGCTGGATATGCTCTTCGGTCAGAAACTTGATCTGAGCCTTTAGCACAAGCTGCAGGCACTCTGAGAATAGCGACAGGGCCTTGTGGCCAAAAACCAGCGTGGATTCTGCCTCGGCCTTGGCGACCTTGATTCGAGGTTTTTTGATGCGGCGGCCCGTAATAAAATCATCGTCGTCGGCCGCGGTCTCCACACCCTCGCGTACATGGCCGTTCTGACAGACCCGCGAGCCTTGCAGGACTTGCCAGAACCGCGACGGGCAGTTATCCACTCCGCAGCGCGGACCTTTGATCCACATGACAAACGCCCGCTTCTGCCATATCGCCTATGCACTATCGAACTCATGAGCGTTGACAGTAAACAAGTATGATTTCTGTTGATATATTGAGTCTATGAACGGTGCGCTATAAAACATAAGCTGCGGCGCATGCATCAAGAAACAAGCCTTAAAATAAGCCATAAAATAAGCCATAAAATAAGCCATAAAATAAGCCATAAAATAAGCTAAAAATTTCAAGCTATAAAGCATCATCTCTAAAATATCCGTCATCAAGACAAAATATGTAGTATCCGATTACTATAGATTAATATGGTAACACAGTTGTCGTCTATAGGAATGTAGAATTAGTGGTCCAGTTGGTTGGCATTAGCTTCTCAGGAAGTGTCGAACATTTCCAGCACAGTCGAGAGATCACCAATTATCACTGCCTGAAGCACCATTCATCATTCAGACCATGCCTAAGTTCCTAGAACTTTGGTTCAGTACGGTTAAGAGCCAATCTAATCTAATGTCTACTCATCGTACACATACATGGGGGGAGGGGCGTAGCCGTAGAAGCCATAGGGCATCATTGGAACCGGCACCGGCATGGGCGGCCCAAACTGATCGGCGAACCGCACATTATCGGCAGAAGTTGCGCTCCACGTGGGCGGCGTGGCAAACGGCGGTGGCACGTCCTTGCTCTCACCCTTGAGACGCGCCAAAAAGTCAAACTTGCCCTTGACTGGCCGCGGCCCACTGGAAGACTGCGGCGACGCCGCGGCCACAACAGGCGACACAGCTTGCGCTTGTCCATGTGCACCGGGTCCACCGGGTACAGCAAGGCCAACAGGCGCGCCAGGACCGACGGGACCCGAGCCTGGCACAGGAATACGTACCCCGGTGCCCGGCGACGCGGAAACACGGCCCCCAGCCGACGGAGACGCCGAAGGCGGGGTCGCCGACACGGGTTTAAAGGCCGAAGACTTTGCAGCTGCGGCCGAGAAGTTGAATTTGCGGACCGGCTTTTTGGGCGCGGGCGCGGGGCTGGGCGACGCCGTAACGCCCGGCGACGCATGCATGGGCGAAGCGCCATGGCCCGGCGACGGCACATGAGGACCTGGCGAAGGCGTGTGCATGGGGTGCATCATAGGCATTCCCATGACCGGCACCGGCATCATGCCCGGTCCAGGGTGTCCAGGAGGGCCAGGGTGCGCGTGTGGAGCTGGAGAGGCTGTGACGGGGCCTGGTGGAGGTACCTGCTGCGAGCGCTTGCCCAGAATGGGCACCAGATCCGGCGGCACAGGGCTACTGATCTTGTACTCTTGCGAGAACTGCTTGAGATCGGACATGCGGTCGTACTTTTCGCGCTCATAGTACCGCGCGTTGGCATCAGCTGCCTGTGCCTCACTGGCCACAAACTTGTTGAAGTCCGCGCTGGGCGCTGACGGAGGCCGGCTACCCTGCGCCTGGCGCGCAACACCAGAGTACTTGTCCTCCTCGTCCAAGCCACTATCGTCGATCTCCACGCCGCGTTCCTCGGCAACGTGTACGTTGCCTTCGTGCGACTGCTGCATGATCTCCTGAGCGATCTTATTGGCCCGGCGGGCGCGATCAGAGTACTCAGGGTGACTGCTGTCGATCTCAGTAGTGTAGTAGCGCTCGTCATACGTGCTTTCAACCCCAAACTTGGCCTTGTTCGCAGCAAACTGGTCCCAATTCGGGTCCATCCGCACAGTATCAAAGTCGTCGGCCAGGGCACCTAGCTCGGGGCCATCGTCCTGCCAGCGCTCCAGCTCGCGCTCCTTGAAGGCAGACTTGGCTCCAGAGATGTCCGTGTCAGTGCGAAACTTGGGCCCCGTGCCGCTGCTGTCAGAGCCAGGAGCGGTTCCCGATGCGGTCCCCGACGGTGTTCCCGAGGGAGCACCAGAGGCTCTGCCGAGCGCACTCGCACGCGCACTGACCTGCTCGACGTCCTTGGCAGGCACACTGCGCGAGTCGCCCTCGATGGCAAGCACCAGCGTCCCATCGGCATCAACGGCCCGCAGATGTCCCTGGAACGTTTCCTTGGACTTGAGAGCCACGGAAACAAGCAGGCCCTGGGCGGATACCGGAGATACCGGCACCCAGGGGTCCCGGCTCGTTCCAGCACTGGAACTGGGCTCGGTGGGGACGGCCGAAGCGGCCGCTGGCGACGAGGTGCCGCGGCTGGGCGAGGCGCGGCTGGGCGAGGTCCCGCTAGCGCCGCTACCGCCACCGCTGGGCGGCGCGCGCCGCTGGGTCCATGCTCCACGCGACCGTGTCGCGGCTCCCTCCCGGCCGCGGCGGCCCCGTGCGCTGGAGCCCTGTCGAGCATGGCCCTTGAATCCCGAGGAGTTCATGGGAGTTTGTCATCTCATGATGGGCTGTCCAGAAAGTCATGCGCAGCACTCTACGCTCATTGCGAGCTGCGAATCCCCCAATTGTGCTGAGCGAAGATTTTCACACCTTTCGGATATCACCCATTATAATTTTTTTTTTACTCTTCCCATTTATTCTCATCTAGCTTACACCTTTTTAGAATTCAACGAATCTACAGCGGCCTCACCTCATTCAACCGTTGTCCCTGCCCTGCTCTATCAGCCTGATTAAGCCTTAGCTAGAGAAGACAACACCCAACATTACGGCCCTGTTACTACTCCAGTCAAGGTCCCAAGCCAAGGCGTGTAGCTGACAATGTCCAAGCCAGAGGTCCCTGCACATGTTGTGCGGAAACTCATCTATTTCTCGGCCGCCATGATCATCTTTCCGCTGCTGACCTTCTTTGTGATGCAAGGCCTTGGAGCAGGCTCCATCTGGTCCGGCGGCGTAGCAGCAGCCGCAGCCAACGTCGTACTGATTGGCTATGTTATTGTGGCCTTTACCGAGGATACCAGCGATATGGCCGAATTGAAGGAAAAGAAGAAGCAGTAGCTTAGTCCCCGGCAGCGTTGGCTGGTTTCAACTGAAGTGTGTAAATCAAAATGCTTCATGTTATGGACTACAAACCAAACTAATTCAAATATCCCATCGGCATCACACGGTCGACATCACATATTGGCGGCGCTGGCTGGCAGTTCTCCTAAACAAGCGCGATCAGTAAACGCCAGGAATAATCCGGTAAGGCACTTTCTGCTTGTACTCGACCCAGGTCTTCTTGTACTTTGCAGCGCACTTTGCTTCGTCGCGCATCTCGCGGTGGATCAACAACGTAGCAAAAAACAGAACAAAGTAGTAGGGAATGATGGCTCCGCCACAAGGAAGACTGTAGGCCCACGAGCCCAGCCAGTCTCCAAAGTAGTTGATATGCCGAGATACACCCCACCAGCCAGTCACCAGCAACTTGGAGCCACTCTCGGAGGTGATATACTTGAGGTGCGCAGTCGAAGGATCGCCGTTCTTGAACTTGGCCTTCTCGTTGTTAGACAAGCGGAAAATGGCCATGCCGCACAGGTACACGCCCACAATCGCGGCCGACCGTAGCAATCCCAAATGCACCGGATGGTCCGCGAGGTATCGGGTTTGCACAGTATATGTAAACGGTACAATACTGATGTCTCCAAAGACCAGCATCTGGCCCAGACCATCGGTCACAGTATCCATCATGCCCACCAGACCTTCTTCGTAGTAAATGCCCTCAACGACATAGTAGTTTTGGAACAAGTTTACCAAAATCATGGAATCGCTAACGTACCCATACTTGAGGTATTGGTGATGGGCCATGGAAAGGTTGATCACAATCCACAACAACAAGCCCGGCCGCATCTCCAAAAACAGCTTGATATCGAAATTGCCAATCCGAGGGTTCAACTCGCGGCCAATAAACCAATCGTACATGCAATTGCCGGTGTTACCACCCAAGGCCAGCAGCTTGTTCCCGCTGAAGCTCCAAACGTACAGCACGGTAGAGGTAATGAATGATAGCAACACTGTGGTATTTGCCAACTCGAACACATGGTCATACACAAAAGCAAGCTCTGGAAGCTGCAGATCGGTTTGCCACGCCCGAAACAGAAGTGCTCCGGCAAGGATCATCACCACCCTGGAACCATTGAACTTGTACTGCAGACGCTCGCCAGACCGGAGCTCGGTGCCTTGAACTTGATTTCCAGGCACAACAATCTCCAAAACAATTAGAATTGCCATCCATGTCAGGTACGCGTACAGTGCAGACCAGCTCAGCCACGACACGGACGTCGCCTGGTCCCACAAGCTCTGCAGCGACCAGTCGACTGGACAGCCCCGCGAATTGCAGCTAAGAAATAGAAGGTCAATAACCAAAGGTAGACCAAAGGTAATTCCCAGAACGCCTGGGATCCCCATAAACTCCATGTGCTTTGTTTTGGGGTTCAGCATGTCAAGATGGTTGCCTTGCATCAGGGTCAGGATCGTACCTGTCGGGTTACTTTTCAACTTAGCGTGGTGCCCGTCTAGACGCAGCTCCCCTCAGTTGGTCAGCCATACCCTAATTTTTTTGGAGTCTCGCCAGAACCATGGTGCAGCAGTTGGCTCTGTTTGGATCGCTGGCCGATAAAGACAAAGCTATCACCCTGAAAACATTGGCGTCCTTTTCGGGCATGCAGCCCCGTGAGTTCCAGGAGCAAGTCCTGGTCTGGGAACCGACTTATCCGTTCAAGCCAAAGATGGCTGCCGGTCAGGTCAACCAGATCGAGCAATACCGGATATTCGCTCAAACAGAGACCCGCGAGATCCTGAACTATGAGGAGAATCTCGAGCAATTGAGGTCTCACAATTGGTCCTTACAAGTCCAGGAAGTGCCCGAAACTGGACGCAATGTCAAGGTCATTTCTCGAACTGTTTTTACAACGTCCATTCAACAAGGCGACGCATTTCAGCTTTTAGGTACTCTGGGATACACATACAAACGCGAATACTGGCTCCAAGGCTTTGAGTTTGTGTTAAAGGGCACAGTTGTGCGCATCTTCCGGCCCTTGAAGGCAGAAAACGGGCGACTATCGCTGCTGGACCCCAGCGAGCAATGGATCGTGAAGGCCTTCGTCGCAGTCGACTCAGTGACGGACCTTGCGTCAATCGAGTCGGCTAGTGCGGAGCTGTTGGGTTACCAAAAGGAGCTACGGGGACTGTTTGAGTTGAAATTACCATCCAGAATGCCATTCGACACGCGCGTTCGTTCACTCTAGCTGTCTCTTAGGCCTCGCAGGCGGTATAGATTTCTCGCTATACATGTATTATTTCCAGTATATTATTTCAATCCCCATTTGACTACCTAATTGATCTTCTTCTTCAAAGCCTCAATCTTACGCTTCTTTTGCCGCAGAGCATTCTCACGCGCCTGCTTCTCGCCAATGCCGTGTTGCATCCGGCCGTACAGCTTGCGCTGCTTGCTGGTCATCATCATTTTACGCAGCTCTTTCTCCTCGTCTTCGGGCTTGCCCTTGGCCTTGCGCTTCTTGACAGGCTTAGGGGCATCCGAGTACTTGACGCCGGCAGCCTCCAGTTGCAACTCCTTTTGCGCATCATCGCCATCGTCGGACTCATCGCCAGAAACCTCTTCAGGAGCATCCCTCGCATCCTCCTCGATCTCGGCAATCTCCTCGACCTCTTCGTCGCTGCTAGCGTCGCTACCATCTTCCTGGTCCTGCTCAGGATCGTAAGTTCCACGGTCACCCCAGGGACTCAAGTGAGGAGGCAAATCCTCTCCTGGAGCGTACTGGTTCACAGGCAGCAGTTCCCCCTTGTTAATGGTGTCAAACAGCCACTGAGGCTGTACATACACACGACCAGGAACCTTGTTCCGGATGGCAGGTCGGTCACAAATCTGGTGGGTGACGTTGCTCAAGTCGATCTTGGACTTGTAGTCGTCGATGTTGTTACTAGCCTTTTCGTCCTCATTGTCAACGAGCTCATCCAAAGCACTTTCGGAGACAATCTTGCCGCCGCAAGCGAGAATCAAAAACTCTACAATATCCAGCGGCACCTCACGGCCAACGAAGAACGTGAACTTGCTCAGCAGGCCCTGGGTCTCTGTGGCCTTGGGCTGCACCAGTTTGTCGCCTTCGTCGGCCTCGGCAACAAAGTTGTCGAGCTGCTCCTCCTCTGAGTCGGATTCCTCCTGCTCGTCCGCATCGTCATCCAGCGCATCCGCGTTCTGGGCCTTGTCAAGGGCCAGGTTTGTCGTTTGGACTTTGTTGGACGAGCTTAGCTCAACGGCCGGAAGAGCCTTGCCCTCCGCGGTTTCAAGAATAAATGTGCCCAGGCCGCCAACACCCTTAAGCTTGTCTTTGTTGATGACAGGGGGGTATACAAGACCCTTTTCGGTATACAATCGGTAAAGAACAAAATGGATAAGAGTAGTGTAAAACTCCAGAAAAGTCAACATGATGCGGAAGTCAATGTCGCTAGGCACGTTTTGTGGGAACTTGAAGGGAACGAGCCACATAACATCCTGGCCCTTGATATTCGCCGAATAATATACACCCTTGATAGACACGAAAACCTTGCGCAGCAGCTTCTCGCGAGCAACATACGCCATCCATTCGGTCGACAGGCGCTCGGCCTCCTGAGTGATTCGGAAAGACACCTTGTCGGTGGCTGGCATAATAGCAAACAAAAAGAGCATACTAAGGGCATCATCAATATCCCCTAGTGCATCCTGAAACGAAGGGTACCGCTCCTTGATGATGTGGTCCAAGGTATAACGGGGACGGTTGGCGTCCAGTCGCTTAGCATCGGAGACATCGCCTCTTCCAAGAGCACGAGTGAGCTTCTTGGCAAACACCTTGTGGTCCCGGAATCGCATCAAAAGTGGCTCGTGCATCAAATACTGGATATCCTTGCGATAGTATGCCGTGATGGGTTTGGTCGAGCCCTTCGTTACCTTCTTCTTGGCCTTTCCAGACACATCACGGGGATAAATACCTTTCAAGATACAAAGACGGCGGAAATCGCCCAATGAGACTTGCAAGTATCTAACCGCTTGAGTGCGGGAAAGGAATCCGCCTCTTTTCTCTTTCTTGGTGTTGGTCTTCATTGAAAGTGAAATATTTTGGGAACGCTTATAAATTTTTTTTTAATGGCTGTCCATGCATGTGGGTTGGGACCGAGCCAGGCACGCCGGCCGCCTAAGGCGCAGTCGCTATGTAAAAAATGATAACGCGGAGTTGTGCGTTCAAAGAGTTGCCTCTTGTGATGGTGCTATCTGAATCCAGTTCTTTTTTTGTCTCTATAGCCGTGCGGAGCTTGTACATGAATCGCGTAGCGTTTCAAGTACCCCAACCTACCCTGTAACCAGGGACATGCTCTAGCCGGTCCCAGCATTGGGCGTTTACCTGCCGCGTTCGTGGTTTCTTGGGCGTGGCGGTCTAAATTTTGCAGTGTCCTATGGACCAGTCGGTATTATCTTTCAATTAGACGAAATCGTATGTTAGAGAGTAAACGCCTACTTGAAATATTTAGCTCAGCAAGATTACATGCACTCGCTATTTAGAACGCATATCTGACCATTGACTATACGGCGCAAAGTGAAAACGGTCGTCTTAGGAATTTGTCAATCAGAGGGGGGGCAAGCAGTGAATTGGAAGGGCACGGCATTACCCTCTCCCTTTCAAGTGGGTTGAAGTTGGTTACAACCAATAGGGTGAGGGGTTACGTTTCGCCATGCATGTTACACTTATATAAACTGTTCTTAGCGCTACACCAGTACAGCTAAAGGAATTGCTTAAAGTAGCTCCTACATGAAAGCAAAGGAAACAGTCTGAAAAGATGTAGTTGAGCCTTTTCTGGAATGCAGCCAAGCAGTTTAGTGAAATGAGAGTATTCGAAGTAATTCGG
>JAJMBL010000030.1:0-11505 GCA_030565285.1 Wickerhamiella brachini | reverse complement strand
CTTCGTTGCCTAGCTCCTCGTTGGAAAGCTCGCTGGCAAGTTCTTCTCTACCGAGTTCCTCTTTGGAAAGCTCGCTGGCAAGCACTCTCGAGAGTTCTTCGTTGCCGAGCTCCGCTCTAGAAACCTCGCTGGCAAGCTCTCCTCTGCCTAGTGCTTCTCTATTGAGCTCCACTTTGGAAGCCTCCCTGCAGACTTCCGGCGCGACAAGTTCTCTGATAAGCATGTCTCTTCCAAGCTCCTCTGTAGCGGCTTCCTACTCCACGGCCACACCCACTGACAGCTCATCATTGGCGCCTGTTACCCTAAGCTCCGATGTGAGCATAGCAAGCACCCCTGGTACTACGTCTGATATTTCCGCCAGCGTCAGTGCCTCCGCAATTCCAAGTGCTATAACAGGGAGCTTGCTGAGTATCTCGGCGCCGGGTAGCCTGTCGAGCTCTTTATCTGATAGCAGCTCTGGAGGCACATTTTTGCCGTCTAGCCTTCTTGGGTCTAGCATTACCCCGGCGGTTACCGCTAATTTGTCTCTTAGCAGTGTTTTGAGCGTAACTTCTGCTACCTCAAACTATCCCTCAGGCGTTTTCTCGACTAGTGCGGCACCCGATAGCTCCAGCATTTATACGACGACCAGTTCAGGCGTATCTTCAGCCGCCACTTCGGCGTCCAGTGCCTCTTTATTGTCCAACACACCCACACATGTTTCGGACTCCTCGGAGATCTTGTCCGTTACTGCCACCTCGGTCACGTCAATTCCTCCTTCTATTGCCTCTTCAGGCTTTCCGTTTGATTCCAGTTTCTCAAGCAGCTCGACGAGTTCGAGCCTGGAAACAGCCATTCTACCTGGCAGCTCAAACACCGGCGAGGTTCTTTCCAGCCTTGCATCCAGCGAGCTCTCGAATACTTCTACAAGCCCTACCTCTGCCGATTCCAGTTCAATCATCACGGCCACTGAAGTCACCTCTGCGACGCCCTACTCTACTGTTTGGCCAAACTCCACCGCTACAGAGGTACCTACCAGCACTGAGGCAGAGTCTACACCTGTCGGTACTTCCAGCTCATTGCGGTCTCTCACGGATACTGACTATTCAAGCTCAGCTACATCGTCTATCACCCAGGTCACGCCTGAATCTACTGCCCCTGGGTCGAAGTCTGAGATGGGCTACACCACCTCTGTGTCGGATCCCACCTCAATGACCCCAGCCTCTATCTCGACTCTCGAGCCCTCTAGTTCACCCTTGAGCGTCTCTGTATCAGACATCAATACCCCAGGGACCTCGCAGATCTCGAGTTCTACAGCCTTCTCGAGGGCTTCTTCGGATATGGTTTTGTCAAGTCTTGCAGCTCCTTCTTTCGTGTCGAGTACTCCTAGCGGTGAGCTCAGCCGGGGCACGGTAGGTGAGTCTGTCACTGGTTCTAGTCTGTACAGCGGTTTCACGGGCTCAAGTGCTTTGACTGACCCCTCAAGTACTCCTTCAGGCACAGATTCATCCTCTGGTAACTCCGCCAGTGTCTATGAATCATTTAATAGTGGCTCTGCCAGCTTTTCACGTGCTGCAGCTACCTCTGATTCGGCATCCTCCAGCACTGAGAGTACACAAACGAGTTCCGCAGATTCGGTGTCCACCCAGACAGTTTTCAGCACTCGCCCGAATTCCGAATCAGGCCAATTCTCGGACAGGATCTCTGGTACGGATGTGGCAAGCTTGGCTTCCAGCTTCTCCTCCGTACCCGAACTGTCCAGCAGCGAGATACACAGTTCAGTGGCCAGCTCTGGGTCCAGTGTCTCCACAACTGAGCTCGATTCCTTTACTACTGCATCTGGAAGTCTTCCGACAAGCATTGGCTCAGCTATCGCCTCAATGATGACGACTTACAAGTCCTCATCAGCAGTATCGGTCCCTGGTCCCTCAGTCTTGACGTCCATGTCAGAGGTCTCTATGATAAGCTCTTTCCAGTCTGCAGCAAGCCCGACATCCATCGAGGCATCAATTGCAACAACAACATCGAACGGGGCGTCTGCTTCCAGTTATGAGTCGAGTTCCTCACCCAGAAACCCCGCAGCTACGAGTAGTAGTTTGACCTTTGCGTCCACGGACGCGTCCTTCACTACTAGTGACACGTCCAGCTCTGAGTCCAGCAATATCTCAAGGTTTGCGTCTCAGGAGCTTTCCACTTCCTTGGAAGCTAGGAGTTCAGTCTCTAGTCCCACAAACAACGTCTCCGCCTCTAGTGAGGCTCTGAGCATCAGTACTGAGGCTGGTGGCTCAACAAAGAGTGAAGCTTCTGAGGGTGGGATTTCTACCGATGCAGGCAGCTTAACTTCTGGCGAGGTTTCTGCAACTATCGTGGGTAAAACCTCAACTTCTACACAACTGCATTCTTCGGGCGGCGTGTCAGGTCCCAACACAGCTTTATCGACTCCTGCTGTGTCTATGTCTTACAGCTATACATCGAGAGACGGCGTGTCCAGTTCCGGTTCCAGCAGTTCGCTCAGTGCCGGCAGTGAGAGTTCTGCTACTATCGACGCATCTGAGGTTGCCGAATCTACGCATAGCTCTACCGGTACATTTGCAGCATCTCTGATGTCCGACACTTTGACTACTGTGTCCAGCAAACCAGCCACATCTTGGTTGGTTACCCCATCGCCTCCATGGGCGAATGTCTCTATTCCGGCAACTGGCTCCATTAGAGAGACCACTAAAGAGGGCTCTGTGGGTACAACTGTGGGAACTAGCACAATATGTGCCACTTGTGAGAACACCTTGAGTGGCTCTGACACGACCAGAACTGATACATCCGTCGACAGCATCGATCCTAGGACTTCTAGTCTTACTTCCAGAGGTACTGAGGCCACTGCCTCAGTAACTACCACTAAAAGTGAGGCGGAGTGTCCGACCTGTACAGAGGACTTCAGTGATTCTACTACTGGGTATGCTCGAACGACTACGGAAGATAACTGGCACACTGGTACTACGGGTGCTGTTACACCCATAACTAGTCTTCCTGATGACACTGACACAGTGGTTACAACCGAAAGTGAGACTGGATGCCCTACATGTACTGTGGGTACCACTATTCTTCATACTGGCAGCGCTTGGACAGGTAGTAATGGCCGCCATTCTGCTAGTGATGATGCTAGTCCTCCATCACCCAGCCCTACTCGTCCTGACAACCACCTGACTGCTGCGGTCACTACAGACTCTGTGGTTACCAAGTCAGCGAGTTTTGTCGGTTCGGGGGTCCTCACACATACAGACACAGACACGACCCCATACACGACCACTGGGACCGTCAAGGCGACAGCTGCAACTGCTTCTCCCAGCTTTACCACTGAGGGGCAGGCCACTAGCGGCGATAGTACTCTCCCTGCAGCAGATGGAACGGCTGCTGGAACTTCTGTTTTACAGAAGACCGGCATGACTAGCCCCGAGTATACAACCACTGGTGAGGGATCCGCAATAGAGCCGACAGCTGAGCCTATTACGACCGATTCTACCCCCGGTATTGGCAGTGACGGTACTTTGAGCCCCACCCTATCTGGAACGGTCACTGTTACACCTAGTTTGGTGTTCAATGGTAGCAGCACGTCTACAAGAAAGCCCGGTTCGATAACTGCGAGCAGTACTCCTTCTGATACACAGCATGGCAGCGGCACTGTTGTAGTCTCCAGCGCAACGGGAGTCATCGGGAATTCAGCGGCCACCCGAAGTGCCCGTCCCTGGTGGCTCTGCTTGGCTGCTGTCGCGATTCTCTTCTAGTCCTTCAATCATGTAATTTATCACTGTATTTATTGTTTCCAATTTGAATGGCTGTAGACTGCCAACGCTGGATGCTGTTGACCTATCAACTGAAGGCCAGGACCTTTGACTTGAAAATATCTACATCTGAATCTCGATGTGTACTCTCGGTCCTCTGCAAGGTAGAGAGGCAGGCAAAGCCTTAGTCAACTTACTAAGCTGACCGAACTGTCACAGGGGCGACATGGCGGGTGCCATAATCAAAAGCCCGAGCGAGATGATTACATAAAGCAAAACTAATAAGAATTACATAGCAATAATAGAAAACAAAACAAAGGAAAACTAAAAGCCGATGCGACTAAATGAGTACTTGGGAGGCACGGGAGGGGTGACCCCGCATCCAGTAATCATGTCTGAGACTGAAGTTGTGGTGGAGGTGTACTCCAACGAGGCAGTTGCTGAAGCCCAGCACTATACAGATACAGTTCTGGAACGAATTGCGGCCGCTACGGCGGCCAGGATTGCCAAGCGCGAACTTGGCGAGATTCCTGGGCTTTCTCTGCCAGTTATTGTGCGCAACCTGAAAGCGTTGTCGGCCCGAGCCAAGCAGGCGACGACTTTGCAAACGCTTCCGGTTGAGTTCTTCACATGGGAGAAGCCGGCGTTTACACTATCCATTTTGTTCATTTACACATACCTGTGTTACCACCCCACATTGGTTGCTTGCATTCCTGTCTTGGCGATTTTGGGGCTTGTGTTTGTGCCCAACTACTCTCAAAGATTTCCAATTGATCCCGCGATGTTGCCACGGGAACAACCAAAGTCAACTGAGTTCGACGATGTGTCGCAAGAAGAGCTTGTAATCGACAAGACCGAGGCTGCGGCTGAGCGGGACCTGTTGCTGGCGGCTCGCCAGGCTCAGGCATCTCTGTCCAGACTAGTGGCTGGTCTTGATAAGCTTGACGACTTTGCAAAGGGACCGGCGGGATTTGTAGATGCCCAGGAGTCGTGTGCCATCTATGTTTTGCTTTTGGTAGTCTTGGTGATGACTGCCATCGGGTCGCAGTTTCTATCACTGCCTCCGCTGTTTGCGAGTTCCGGATGGGCAATTGCATTACTGTCACACCCCGAGGCGAAGAAAAAGTCCCAGGAACTATCCCAAATGGAGCTCGGACTGCTTGCCAACTCGACACTGGTGCCAGACCTGCTGGCTTACCTCAAGCCGCAGTTCTACGTCAATGACCCACCTGTCACTGCCGAAGTGGAGGTTTTCGAGCTCCAGCGGCAGGGCTTGACCCCTCGAATGTGGGATTCCGTGGTGTTCACTCCTTATATTTATACCCCACACTCTGCTCTGCGGCTCTCGCAACAAATCCCGCCCGGCACAGCCTCTTTGGAGGGCGTGTCGGCCCCTGCTCACTGGTATTTTGAGAGCTCGTACAAATGGACTCTCGACAAGTCCGACTGGTGGATGGCACGTGGGGTTCAGAATGTAACTGATGAGCACGGATGGGTCTACGATGTGGATGCGTTTGGCGACAAGGGAGAATGGCGTCGGCGTCGCTGGACTCGCAAGTCCTTCCACGGGATCCAATGAAGTCCTACAACCCCCTCCTTTTGAGCGAGCTACCCGAGCCTCGGAAGTGTCCCAACAAGCTTCCAAACCTCAATGATGCCCTGGTGTTTCCGCTAGTAGATCGAACGCGCTTCCCAAGAAGCATGTGAAGAAGCTTCCACCCATACAATGATGCCCTGAAATGATAGCATGTACTTTTCTTCTATTTAAACATACAAACAGATACCAGGATGAACATCAAGGCTCAGGCAAAAAGCAGTCTTGGTTTCATGGAAACGTGAGAGCAATCAGAGAGTCCAAGAGCCGTCGGTGGCTATCGGCAAAAACTCCTGGATGTGGTAAAGGCAAGTAGCCTATGCCAAGCCGATTCAAGTGGAGGCAACCCATAAAGAAGCTCGAATAGGTACACACAACTAGATGAAACATGCGAAACAGGCATCTCGAAAGGCAGCCTACTAGACACTCCTACCTATTCATCCAATACTATTTGGGATATAATACGACTGATTCGAGCTATATTGACCGAAATTAAGAGATTAATATGCCTGTATTCCATATGCATCTTGCCCTAGCATTCCTGGTACCTCAATTGCCTTGTTTGGCCGCTCTCCCTTGTTTCCTGCCGGGTCGCGCGTGCCAGTGATGCACGGCGCATGACGGAACCGAGGTGTTTATTGTCCAGACATGACTCTGGGCAGATAATCATGCCACTATAGGAATTTTTTACCACAGGGGAAATAACTACGTCCATTTCTTTTACCTTGACATGCCCGACTTTTCCGGGAGAAGTGGTCTTCTTTTTCCCCGAAGAGGTTGAGCACGCAGAGTCCTCGCACAGAATTCCTGCGTATGCAAGGTTGGATACCTGCCTAGAATAGGTAACAGCCGTCCCGGGAGCTGGACAACACCAGCGAAAAACCCAGCTTGCGAAGTAACAAAAATACAGTCTACACGATCTAAACCACTAAGTGGCGAGAAGTAGGAACGCCATTGAACATCCAGCGTTTGAAACTATCTATTGCGTTTCCTTCGAGTCGGAAGATAAAAAGGTCCATTGCTCTTGTTGTGCCGATCATCGCGTCGTGGCTGAATTGGCAGAATGCCAAGTGCCGAGATCGTTGCTCTACACCGCCTCCAACTATGATCCAAGGCTCCTCAAAAGCTCTTATTTTACGCGCTCTAATTTGAGGGAAGTTACTGCAGGGTGGTAGCACCCCTAGTGATAGGCTGTACATGTGACGCATGCGGATGATAAAAGTCCGATCGACTACAGCAGTCTGGAACCTTGTGCGTATAGCGGGGTTTGATAGAGAGAAAATTCCTGCAAGAATTCGACCTAACCTAGAGTACATTCCAAACTCCCACATGGTGATTATCGTCATTGCTATTTTATTTAAAAGCTTCGAGTGTGTCGAAGTCTTCTTGGCTCATCCAGAACCAGCATCAGCCACCATGCCCATCTTGGCGAGTTTGTAAGAACCCCTACCCAAATAACCAGGGCATACGGGTATATGCAGACTTTGCAGACGCATTGCATATGCGAGGCGTTGTCAAGCCGATGTCTTGGCACACGCGGGGTTAGGAGGTCATATGACATCACCCAGACGGGAATTAGGCTACCTTGTGGTTGAGCATAAGCTGGAATCATGAAACCAGGTAAGAGGTAAGGGCTTCGGCGCACCGATCAGGCGCCCTATCTGAAACTAACTATAAACCGGGGTAAAATAGGATTGTCCTGAAATGATAGGAAGAACCAGAATACCATCTACAATTTCCGCGGCGTGGTGACGGATCGTGAAAAAAAATTGTTTGGAAGCTCCAGAATGCTATATGGTTCTGTCGGCGATCTACGCGGGATCAAAGTCAAATTTTTATCTTCTCTTTTTCATTTTTCATTTCTCCATTATCCCCCGGCAACTCAGGTGCTACCAATATTCAAATAGCGATAAATCACCAGCTTAAGCTGCAGTTACTGAGAACAGGTGTCTTAATCTCTGATCATGAGAAAATTCATTGATCCACCAAGGACGTTTGGTCCTCTTTTCGCGGCTCCGTTTGTCCCATCTAAAATTGCCTCGGCCGCCAGGTCTAGATCCAAGTTTCATTTTCATTTTCTTTCCCCAATCACTAGCATAAGCAGCCTAGCTAATGCTTACGTAGCCATGTCCCACGCATACCTGGCGTACCAGAAAGAGTCCGATGAGAGGCAGGAGCGGATGAGAAGGTTGTCCCCCACAGTTATTGTGGCGGCATTTATGATGATCATGATTTTATATCTGGAAACAACCACGTTACTGGGCGCCTCGGAGGTCTACGACTTTGCAGTGGATAAGGGGGTCACCGAGGACATCCAGGTAAACCTTGACCTTACCGTGGCAGCTCCCTGCGGCGACCTAGACGTCTATATCAAGGACGTGTCCGGGGACCGGTTGTACGTTTCTGAATTATTGGAATATTACCATCTTGTGGATTCCGAGGATCAAACATCGATGTTAATGGCCGGCTCTAGTTGGCTACAAAACCACGGGCCCGTGGATTACCAGGGCCAGGAATGGTGCCGAATGCGAGGCATTTTCAGCACACACAGAGTTCAGGGTGTACTTGTTGTTCAGCCGAAAGGTACAGGCTTTTTCCGAACTCAGCGAGTACCACTTAATTTAACCCATGGCATTAACGAGCTATCCTTTGGGCTCTACTATTCAAGCATCCGTAATCCCTTGGATGAGACGGTGATGATCACAGAGAAACAGGACGACTTTTTCGTTTACTTTCTTAATATTATCCCCACCACTTGGCGAGCTTTGGGTTTATCTTCAAAATCGTATCAATACACGGCGATCGAGACTGGAAAATCTGATCAACGGGGCATTCGATCGCCGGGAATTTACTTCGAGTATAACTTTGAGGCCATTGCCGTGACCATCACCGATAGTCGCATGTCATTTCTTCAATGGATTTTCCGGATTGCCAATATTATTGGCGGAGTGGCATTTGCTATACGCTGGGCTAATCGGCGATGGTCCTCGGCGTCTCCGGTGGACGACGACGATGACAATGATCACGCCAATGGGTTGCTGGGAAATATTTCATAGCCTAGACTTCATGATGCGAGTTGCGGGATTAGCCGTTTATTTAAATGAGATTCTAGATTAGCGTAGCTTTTACTATCAAAAAAGGTATCAGTTTAGTAACTTATAGCCAATCAAGAATGTATCGTAGCTGTTGCGACAAGAAAAAAGGGGGAATGGCCCCCTGAGGCTGATCATGTCCTGATGCACCTGCAAGGTTTAATTTAGAAACGAGATCAACCCATAACCAGAATACGATTTTAGTCACGATGATTACACAAGACTGGCTGATGCAGATCCAGTGGAGTGTGATCCAGCCACGACCATTGCTGAAAGGGATGATGATAACGCCTCGTTGCAATGAAAACTACAAGCTCTTTTGAGGGGAGCTGAGACGTGAACTGATGCGACTATATCTCAAAATCTTGGTTTGGGTAGTTGTGCGTCGTTTAAGCTGACCAGAGTCTGCTGTAGGACTATGAAACATGGTCCCGTTTCCTGCTGTGTTCTAGCATATGTAATGCAGCACAGACAGTGGCGACTGGCTCAGATGACAAGCATGCATGTTGGTATGGCAACCACTGCAGCTCCAGCCCAGTGCAGATTAGTCATACTTTCGGCACGAATGCTCGGGTAAAGCGGCACCAGCGCGCGACTCGATTCGCTAAAATCTTTAAATATTAATAGTTCAAGTTTGCTTTGCGTCCTCATCAATTTCTTGTGATTTTTTTTTAGTTTATATTGTGTTTTCCGCCGGAATGTGACCATAAACAAGGTGCGCGCTCCTCTGCATGATGATCTCATGGATCGATTCTTCCACCAGATTGCTTCCCTCGGTAGATGGCGCACTAGTGAAAAACTCAAGCGACGCCGAGGCTATCGCAGGTACCGCATTTGAGCCACACATGCTTGAGAGAGTAAACTGAACCGGTCATCCCAATAATGTGGAGACCCACATACACGTTATTTACCCCACTCGTTGTTGGTCTACATTCCTGGCCTTGTTTCACCTGCGCTCGGACTCCTGCCCATGGCGACTCCGGCATGCGGGCCGTCGGCATATAGCGCCCCCTAACCCGAACATGCACGCTTCGCACGGACACTTAGCGTGCTGCACGGGCCATTACTCAGCTTTCGGTGCTTCGGCTAATGACGACCGGCCCCTAAGAAGAGGACATTTTAAATGCGGTCACCTCTCGAATGTATACTAAATATACCTATGCTCAGGCATTTTTAATTATGCCTCGAATGACGGGCTGCTAGAGATGGATTAAGACATCTCAACCTCCCGGCTCGGCCCATGCATAAAAAATCTTATCTGCAAGGGCCATGCAGGCTAGGCTGAGCATATATAAGAGCTTGCGGTCCTTGTTCGCCCCTCATCCGAGAATGCTGTTCGGCAGATCCGTGTTAGCGCTGACGCTCTTCGTGTCGTCCACTCTAGCACAGGTCTCTACTGTCGCTTCAACGGCGACAAATGCTTGTCCGACAGTGTCTACGTTCATCGTTCCTAGTTCAACACCCACCGCGACGTGTGGCTCTTGTACCAACCCTCAAAGTTATATCAGCTCGCTCAATAGCGAATATACGGCCGCTGCCAGCTACGCGACGCAACTCGTTGCCGCTGCGAAAGCTAGCCCAGTGAATTCTGATACCTTTAATGCCGCTATGGATAACTACAACGCGCAGCTCAGCAATGCTGGCGATACATTCAGAGACATCAACTGTGTCTCACAACCGCAGGGTGTAGATATGCTGGCCGGTGTGGAGCACTTCCTTGATCGGCTTACTGAGCTTTGGAATAACCGCACTGCCATCAGCGCGGCTTATGGCGGAGACGACATCTTCCAGTATGCTGTTCAGAACTGGGTTGTCTCACACAACGATATGATCTCAGCGACGCAGAATATCCTTTATGACTCGGTAGGATGCTATTCTTGCGGAACTACTGCCGACATCAATAACCGGGCCTTGAACCTCAATAACCAAATTCAGGCATGGGCCAACCAACACAGCTACGGTATTTCCCAATTTTACCTGATTTATGACTCTTGTGGTTACGCGACGTCCTCCTCTACCCTTTACACTGCCTGCCCTGTTACCAGCTCGAGCGTGGCTCCTTCTTCCAGCCCCGCTACTTCAAGAGTTCCCTCTTCAAGTGCTGCTGCCTCCAGCGCTGCTGCGTCGAGTGCTGTTGCATCGAGCGCTGCTGCCTCAAGTGGACCTTACACCGGACCCGCGACCATCACCCTGACAACCGATCCTGTCACCGTCACAGAGAGCTCTACAACCACAATTATTGTCACCAGTAGAACAGGCAATGGTGCAGTAACCGTGACATCGTACTATACTCCCCCCTTCACGAGAAGAACTGTCTATGTTTATCCGGATAGCACGGTGTACGTCTCAGGAACTAGTACCTGGACTGTTTACCCATCGGGAGCACCCACCTCTTCGGCCGGCCTCACAAGCGTACCTGCATCCTCGTCTCTTTCATCTGAGGCGTCGTCGGCCATTTCTAGCGCTGCTGCAGGCAGCTCGCCTGCTCTAAGCATTGCCAGCGCAACCGGCCCGACTTCGGGAGCTTCCAGCGCCTCGACCATTGCCTCTCAGAGCGCCTCCGCTTCGGCCGTCTCTTCCTCCGCTGCTTCGAGCAGTGCCCTAACTGCAACTGTTACCGTCACTACTCACTCTACTGTGACCGGCAGCGGTGCCGCTCCTACTGGTTCTGCCTCGGGGTCGACTGGTGGATCGACCATTACTGGCCCTCCAGGTCCTGCTACGACTGGCACTGACGGTCATGCAACCGTCACAGTTACAGTAACTGTTGTTGACACTGTGTACCCTAGCGCTAGCGCGAGTAGCACTGTCTTTAGCAGCTCAGCTTCTCACAGTGCGTCTGCTTCTAACAGCGCTTCGGCCGCTGAGAGTGCTTCTGCCTCGGCTAGCGCTTCTGCTTTTGAGAGTGCTTCTGCCTCGGCTAGCGCTTCTGCTTCTGACAGTGCTTCTGCCTCGGGCAGCTCCAGTGCTCCCGAATCATCAGCCAGCGCTTCTGCCTCTGAGAGTGCATCTGCCTCGGCTAGCGCTTCTGCTTCTGACAGTGCTTCTGCCTCGGGCAGCTCTA
>JAJMBL010000029.1:0-22295 GCA_030565285.1 Wickerhamiella brachini | reverse complement strand
TCTCGCATGTTATAGATGAGTACGAATAAGCTACGGCGCCGAACCATACTAGGCTGGCAATGGCGAACAACTGGAATTGTTGTTTGTTTGCTGGCGGATAGCAATGTTATTATATGCGGGGATAAATCTCTTGCAGACGACTTGAATGTACGACCGGGTATTGTAAGTGGTAGAGTAGCCTTGTTGTTACGATCCACTGAGATTAAGCCTGAGTTGTCCGATTTGTGCAAAGCACTCTCATTTGGCAGTAGCGGGTGCTACTGCTCGAAGAGAGTTTAAAATCGAATTAATGTCATCCACAATTTTGTATTTGCAGCCAAACTGCTTATCATTTGTGTGCTCGACGGGGTATTGGGCCTCTCTTGATACCTTTGTTTTGGAGATAAGCCGGGTAATTGCTTGACCGTTTCGCGGCAGCCAGACTGCGTGCACCGGGTAACTGTACTTTACCGGATTAAACCGGATTGTATGGCAGGCGCTGGTACTGCCAAAAGAATATCTCGGCTGAAAAGCCGGGTAACTAGCCATGCCAGAGCCCCAGCAAGAAAAGTTCTTGTGCCTGGGTCTTTAGTGCCGACAACAATACCGTCGTAGGTTAGGCAACTCAAAGCAAGAAGTACCTAGGCCAATACAAATGAGGCTGTCTACTAAGACAGCTGTTAACGCATCAGCAGGTATAGAAGTAGCGCGCAGATATCAAAAAACTACTGGTGGAAATAAAAATACAGCTATGGAGCCTTGGCAATAGTTATTGCTCCTTCTCGGCATGGTCGTCACGATTAATGTGGTCAACCTCATCTTTTGCATCTGCTTCTGCAGCCGACACTTCTTGAGGCGAGTCCTTGTGGATTGGCGTATTCCATGTTGGAGTGCACCATTGTTCTTTGTCTGGGACACAATCCCAAATAAACTTGCCCATGGGAATGGCAACTTGCTGGGGAACATCCCGGGCCCACAGGACATCCAGATGAGAGTAGTTGGGGAGGTCGAAAATGGTGCAATCGACGGACCTCTCGAAGCTTTTCAATCTATTGATGAGTCTTTCAGCATCGCAAAGATCATCGCGACCGCAAGTAAACAGGGCAAGTTTGGGGAACCGGTCATCGAACCAGGCCGCAGATTGGTCTCTAAATATGCACTTTGTGTCTGCAAAGCCACCCTTGGCGAGCCACCACATCATCAGCTTGCTGCTCACGAGAGTCGGTGCGAAAATGAAGTTGCGATCTCGGAAATGGCGATCCCAAAGCACATCGTTCCACCCCAGCATATAATTGAACATAATGTAGGCCAAATAGACAAAGATGCGAATAGGGATGACGCCGTGCATGCTGCCCATGATCCCCAAGAACGAATGAAAGCCGATAAGCGAACGGAAGACGGAGTGACCGTGGCGCAGCATTTTCAAGAACCATCTATCGACAAGAGGCCCTGCATAGACAGCAGGGGCTAGCGCAGAGAAGCTAGAGATGGACTTGCCCACGTCTGGGCACAGTTCTTTACTCAGGCACATAAACATCTGCGCCGTACCTTGAGAGTGCGCGGCCACGGCAATATTAGGAGCACCTGTGCGTCGGCGAATGTTCTCAATAATGCAGGGCACGTCTTTCTTGGCCATATCCTCAATAGACCAATCCCACATTTTCGATGACCACGACGAGCAATACTTGTTCCGGAGATGGAAATTGCTTCTCGTGTTTCCAAGCCACACATCGAAACCAGCCCGCGCCAGTGTTAGAGCCATTGCGTCCGGCCCTGCCGTACAATAAGCAGCCGAATGCTGCATGAGCCCAGGCAGGAGCAAGACGGGATATTGTTTCTTCGACTGAGCGGGGCCGTTGCATTTACTTGAGGAAGGGGCGCCGACAATTCTCGACACTTCAAGACTAAACCCATCTGAAGATTGAAAGCGATGACGTTCTAGTTTGAACCCGGATAGCTCGATATAGTATGCCAAATCAAACACGAGCTTCTGCTCGGCAGCATTCAGTTTGACCTGGGGGTCCTTGGGGGTATTCTTGGAGACCAGGTTCACAAATAGAGCCAAAAGCATCAGCGTAGATAGGTACCATAGGCCGAATATCATGGCGGTGACGAACGCGGCAGCATGTGCCAACGTCCGGAGCACTGGCATGTAAGCGTGAACTCGGCGCGAAGGTAAACAGAAGGTTGATCACGCTGATCGGGCTTGACACATCTCAAAATAGGGTCTCAACAATATGAATTTACTCGTTATGAATTGCTCGATGATATTAGATATGGCAATTTGCCCTGCTAAAAGTATGTCTTTGGCTTTGGACCCTACTGAGCCTCCAAGCGCAGCCTGCGTCTAAGTAGTAATCAAATCAGGATAGTAAAACCTTGCCTGGGGATCCAGCACACCTAGGGTTAGTATTATGAAATTCATTCGGGCCCTGTCAGTAAAGGCGACCGCCAACGGTGTGTCTGTGACCGCCAAGGCACCAGGGCGGCTGGTTCCCGAGCAGTCACGAAAGGATGCTCTGAAGAAGCTACAGGACTCGTTTTTATTCGAGAGCCTAAACTCCACGGACCGTCGGCTTGTTTTTCGGCCTTCGAGAGCATACCGACTGGAAAACAGCAGCGAGCCAGTGGTGAAAAATGGTGTCACTTTGACTCCTACGGAATATCCCGGCTTACCCTCTGTGCGGGACCTTAATACGATTATCGAAACGAGTAACAGTGCTGAGGATGTGGCCTCTGCTCGCGGATTCTTGGCCCAGTACGCCAAGTTTGACCAGCCTCGCCGCAACCTCCGGCCAGAGCACTTTGCAGCTTATCTACGGAAAGCTGCTGAGCTCGGTGAGTTCGAGCAAGCATACCATAATGTTGCTGTGAGCCGGGACGCCTACGAGCGGTTTCTGACCCCTGCTGTGTACAGTGAAATCATGCGGATCTGGGCCCTGCGCACTCCTTCACTATCACAACGCAGCATTCACAAGCTTGGCAAGCTGTATAGCAAGGCTGAGCCCTCTCTCGCCCGTGAAACTGCTTTGCTGTATGGCCTTGTTCAACTACAGAGCCGATTCAACGAGAAAATTGACGACAAGATCCAAAAACAGGTTGCTGCTGCCATCGAGGCTGCCAATAAGGCTGAGGAGGTAGCGGCCATTGATGCAGCCATTGGAGTTGCCGCAGCCGAGCTGGTGGGTGAGAGCGGCAAGCCTCTTGCTGAGATTCTGCAAACCAAGGCCGCTGGCGAGGGTTCTGAGAATGAGATCTACAAGATTACTTTTGATACTGCCCCCGAGAATGCTGAGACCACAGAGGCTACTGAGGCTGCGGAGACCTCTTGAATAGACTTGAATTGTATATAAAATCCTATTGGTTACTATTCTCTGCTGCTGGGCCGTTCAGGCTGCCAAGACGATAGGCTGTGGAGTCATGCAGTATCGTGCCTGAAATTTCGCTCACGTGCTCTTGCATAAAGCATGCATATTGAATATAACCAGTGGCCTGTAAGATTCTGTGTCATTGAAAATGGCTACCAACATCACCTGGCATGAGGGTCTTACCCACAAGGAGCGGTCTGCATTCACCAAGCAGAATGGCTTGACAGTGTGGTTCACTGGTTTGAGTGCCAGTGGCAAGTCTACCATCGCAACTGCTCTTGAGCAGCATCTGCTGCAGCAGGGCGTCAACTCTTACCGGCTGGACGGAGACAACATTCGGTTTGGTCTCAACAAGAACCTAGGTTTCAGCGAGGCCGACCGCAATGAGAACATCCGCCGCATCGGTGAGGTTGCCAAGCTATTTGCCGACTCCACTGTCGTTGCTCTTACTTCGTTCATCTCGCCCTACCGAGCCGACCGTGATCAGGCCCGCGAGCTCCATGAAAAGGCTGGCCTGCCATTTGTAGAGGTGTACGTCAACGTTCCTGTTGAGGTTGCCGAGAAGCGGGACCCCAAGGGTCTTTACAAGAAGGCTCGTGCTGGCGAAATCAAGGAGTTCACTGGTATCAGTGCCCCTTACGAGGCACCGGCATCGCCCGAGGTTGAGGTCACCGACAAGCAGACCGTCGAGGAGAGCGTTCTTGCCATTGAAAAGTACCTGGTCGAGAAAGGATACATTACTCTGAAATAGATCTTAAGTGGATTATATAGATAAGGCTTGGTTCTGATGCGCACGTGGTGCTGTTGCTACGCTCATCGCTGCAAACGAGCCATGCGAGCTTGAAGATCCTCGCTTTCGGGCTCCAGTGACGTTTGGGGGGCAGTGGACAGCTGCTGGTTAAGGTCGATTCCAATCTCGTCAAGGACCTTTGCCACGACTTCGTTAGACTCGTCTTCCTCGTCTTCGACCATTCCATCGTCAATTGCATCGTCCATCATCTCCTGGCGTTGGTCCATTACGTCCGTTTCTCTTTCAAACTCCATAGCGATTTTAGACAGCTGGGGAAGATTCATTTGTCGGTTCATGGATCCCAGGAGCTTGGATGCGCCTTGCATGCTTTGCACCATTTGCTGGTTGCCACGCACAGTCTGTATACGCAATGAGATGGCCTGAAGTTGTGTTTTCATCACATAAAACTTTTGGATATAACCTCTGGTGCGCACGAGATCGCGGGCCATGATAGAGCATGACGAGGTTTGGCCATCTTTGGCTGCCTTTTTGATATCGGCAATAAGCTTGCGTTCCTGGCCTTCCAAACGGGTCCGCTCTCTGTCTAGCTCTCTTTGCGTTCTCTCAAGGGCCCTCTGGTGCTTGCGAAGGCGTTCCTGAGGGGTCAAGCGCTTGCCAAACGCCCATTCGAACACTTGCATGACAAACCAGGTTAGGAAGCTTGGGATCACTTTTTGGATGTATGATACCCGGATTCCGCCCGAAGAGGCTGTGTACATTTTCCAAGGGCGGGGAAAGGCAAGTGAAGAAAAGGCACAGGTTCAGAAGTTGGACATAAGAGCAGGTTATGGATGTTTGTGGGAATAATCAATTGGTTTTCCGGTCATTTTTTAGATCTCTCCACCCAATCGCAGACGGATAAATGCAGCCGTTAGCAGTCCCCAGATGCAACTTGCCAAGCCAAGGCGTCGGCATCAGGGCAGAGGTGTATGCGTGAGAGGGCAAGGGCCGCGCGCAGGGAGTTGCGTTTGCGGGTTGTTTGTCGACCAATTTGGGTGGTTGTGGAGCACAATCAGTAAAGACTACGAGGTGGGCCGATAAATCCTTTGTTCTTGTCTATAGGGGATTAATTTTGTATTAAAATTAGACCGCATTTTCGTTATTGGGGTTGCCAGATCGTTCGCGGGGTGGGGTGCGTGCTGACCAAACCTTACCCGGCCTAGTGCGCAGCGGAGTTGTCCTAGGGGTTGCGGAGCGGCTTGACGGACTTGTTTCAAGAACCAAGACAACCAAGTTCCGATAAAATACAAACTGGTTCGTTCATTCAAAGATGTGAGCAATAATTTGAAACTCCACCGGCCGATGGGTGATGGAGAAATTAGGGGCAACGAACCCCTCACAAGGGCAAGGGAGAGCGCGGGTTATTATGCTATTACTGCTTGGGAACCAAAGGCCTCTCCCACTTGACAACCACGTCCCCCGTATACCTTTGCACTCTGTTGAGATTAGAAAAGCGCTCATGAGCGAAGTTGTTCGGCAAAAAGTCAAGGACGGCCGGACCGGCGAGACCAAGGAGCTGGCATACACGCAATGCCGGGTTGTGGGCAATGGCTCATTTGGAGTTGTGTTCCAGACTAAGCTGCTGCCTTCCAACGAGGACGCGGCCATCAAGCAGGTATTGCAAGACCGGCGGTTCAAGAACCGTGAGCTGGAGATTATGCGCAAGGTGCATCATCCGAATATCGTGGGCCTCAAGGCTTACTTTCACTCTGCGGCGGAGCGCGACGAGGTGTATTTGAACCTGGTGCTCGAGTATTTGCCCGGAACGGTAGCGTCGGAGGCGCGGTGGTTTGCGCGAGCGCGGCCGCCCATGCCGAATCTGGAGGTCAAGCTCTTGACGTACCAGATGTTCCGGTCGCTCGCTTATATTCACGGGTTGGGTATCTGTCACCGAGACATCAAGCCCTGTAATCTACTTTGCGACCCGCGCACGGGTGTTTTGAAGCTGTGTGACTTTGGGTCTGCCAAGGTGCTTGTGCCGGGCGAGCCTAACGTGGCGTACATTTGCTCTCGGTACTACCGGGCGCCAGAGCTGATTTTCGGAGCTGTAAACTATACGACCAAGATCGATGTTTGGTCGGGCTGCTGTGTGATGGCAGAGCTGCTCTTGGGCCAGCCGTTGTTCCCTGGAGGAAATGGCATTGATCAGTTGGTAGAAATTATCAAGATTCTGGGCACGCCGACCCGCGAGCAGATCTGGGCCATGAACCCAGCTCACAACAATGATCACCGGTTCCCTCAGATCCGGCCTCATCCCCTGACGCGGGTGTTCCGGCATGCCACTCCCGACGCCATCAACCTGCTCGGTTTGATGCTTGAGTACTCGCCCGAAAAGCGACCATCAAGCATCGAGGTGTTGACCCACCCTTACTTTGACGAGTTGCGCGACGAGGCCACCAAGCTGCCCGACTACCGCGATAGTGACCAGCCAGACCGGGACCTGCCGCCATTGTTTGACTTTAGCAAGCTTGAGCTCTCGCTGGCTCCCGAGCTCAATAAGAAGCTGATTCCTGAGTGGGCTCGCAAATCCCTGGATGTGGATCTCGACAAGTTTGAGCCCATGACCAAGGAGGAAATCCGCGCCACTGCTGCGTAGTCTCGCGTCACGTTGCTCTGCGTAGCCCAATGGAAATGCTAAAAGTCTTACGGAACAAAGTTCCCGTAGTGCCCGGCACTCGTAGTGCTCGGCATGCCCGTTCCACCGGGCCCTACTTGGTACCTCCATCAGGCAGACCCTCGGACTGCTTACCGGACACCCCACCTGGGCACTACTACACATGATGATACTTTCTATAGTACATTGCTAAAGAATATATATAAGAGCCTAGCGCAGTCGAGCCGCAAGCAGCCCGCTTGACAAGGCTACAGCTGCAGCGAGTAGCTATAATCGTCTTCGAGATTCTGTGACACCCATAGACAGGCGCAGCTCAGCATCACACTGACGGCCGAACATACGTTGGCAATGCCCATTCCAAGAACAGGCATGCCGTGGTGGGGCACCAGATAGCGCAGCACCAACACGACAACGGAGCCGGCCAGACCGCCTGATAGGAAGGCAAATCCCATAAACAGCACTACCTTGGCCTGCCAGGTGTCGCTGCCACCTCCGTACTCGGAGCCAAACGCCATACCACTGGTGAGCCGACTCTTTTCCACCAGGTTGATAACGGCCATGCCCAACGAACCCAGAATCAACGGTATCCAGTCCACAAAACCAATGTGTACCTTGCCGGGATTGCGGTGTGCGGACCATAAGGCCGAATCTAGCATCAGGTAGAAGCTGGTGGCGTATAATGCCCCGCTCAAATACACGCCTCCGGCCCGCAATGCTCCCGAAGAAATGTGGGGAAAGTTGGCAAAGTGCAAGCGGAGACTCATGAGTAAGGCTGGGCGGATGCTGGGGCTCTGCTTAGCAGCACTGTTGTTGGAAGCTTTGCTTAGCTACTGCGACTGGTAATTTTCGGGGCTAGGTGCTGGGACTAGGCCTAGACTGCTTAGTTTGAGATCTTTGGTGGTTGGACCTCATGATCGATGGACCTCATGATCGAAACAAAGCAGCTGTACTATGTGTTCCCGGACGGGTATGTGGGCCTTTCCGACATCAATTTAAAACTCCCGACTGGATCGCGCACAATTTTGGTCGGTGCAAATGGCGCCGGCAAGTCCACGCTGCTGCGCATTCTCGCTGGCAAGACGCTGGCAAAGGCCGGACAGGTCTCTGTTAATGACCGTGACCCGTTCCGGGATGGGCTGCAGGATGCAACTTATTTGGGTACCGAGTGGGCTGCTAACCCCACTGTTCGCCGCGATATGGCCGTGACGCTGCTGATTGCCAGTGTTGGTGGAGACGTATTTCCCGAGCGACGGGACCAATTGATTGATATTCTAGACATTGATCTAACGTGGCGCATGAATGCGGTTTCGGACGGTGAGCGGCGCCGTGTCCAGCTTTGTATGGGTCTGCTGAGGCCCTGGACGACGCTGCTGCTCGATGAAGTGACCGTTGATCTCGATGTGCTTGTGCGGTCACGGTTGCTGGAGTTCTTGCGCAAGGAAACAGAATCGAGGCCATGCCAAATCATTTATGCTACTCATATTTTTGATGGATTGATGGGATGGCCGACCAATGTTGTACATATGCACACGGGAACTGTATTGGAGGCAGACACCACCAGTGCAATTTTGGCGAAAACCCAAGCCACGGGCGAGAACTCAGCGCTGTTGGAAACAGCACTAAAGTGGCTACGCGAAGATCTGAGCATTCGGGGTACTCGCACCAAGCGCAAATGGGACGATGTCAAGGACAGTGTCGGAGGAGAATTGGACCATGCCGAGAAGTTCAACAACTACTTTCGGGTTACTAGGGGCCAGGAGCCGCTGTAGTCACTGATGCGAGCTATATAACATATCTTAAGTTGTAGCTATCAAGCGAGCGTAGTTGGGCTGACGGATAAGCCGGGTACAGTGATGGATCAGTCGAGGAAATAGTTAGACCGGAAAGTAGTGATAGATTTCCTGGGAATATCAACGACCGGACAACCACTGCTAACTTCGACCTGGAAACATTTATTAAAAAAATTCACAGAACCACTACAGGATCCACCAGAAACTACAAAAATAGGACATGCAGCCGAGCCCGGCATGTGTCATGCCATGTTGATCAGGTGAGGGTTAATCGTTTTTGTCGTATCTGCTTGGGACAAAACAAGACTTCACGCCTAGCTTCCTCACCTTCTTTTTCATGGATCTCGTTCTAGAAGTCTTCGACACGTACATCCTGGACAAGGTGTATGCCACCCTGCTGCCGTCGTCGGCTACCAAGGCGGCCGCCAACGCTGCTGCCGCGGCCGTGGCTGCCTCGGCCAACAACTCGACATTGTCGCATCTTGTCGGTGCGGCGGCCGAGCACTCGGCGAGCTACGGCATCGCCCCCACCACGCTGGTGCCTCCATCTCTGGACGCGTACGCGTCGCTGCTTCCTCGCTCGAGTATTATTCGCCAGGCCCTGTCGTTGATGGCCATCACCACTTTGTTTGGCTGGATTCTGTATTTATCGGTTGCGTACCTTTCATACAAGTTTGTGTATGATATGGACAACTTCAAGCATCCTAAGATGCTCAAGAACCAGATCCGGCTCGAGCTCAAGCAAGCTTTGACGGCCATTCCGGTCATGACCGCTTTGACGGTGCCGTGGTTTTTGCTGGAGCTCCAGGGCTACTCCAAGCTGTATTTTGATGTTTCAAAGTACGGCACGGCATACTTGATTGGCCAGTTTCCGTTGTTTTTGGTGTTTACGGACTGTCTGATCTACTTGATTCACCGCGGATTGCACCATCCTCTGATTTACAAGCGCCTTCACAAGCCTCACCACAAGTGGATTGTGCCTACTCCGTTTGCCTCGCACGCCTTCCACCCCGTGGATGGCTACCTGCAGTCGCTGCCCTACCACGTCTTCCCGTTCTTTTTCCCTTTGCAAAAGATCGCCTACGTGGTGCTGTTTATGATTGTGAATGTGTGGACGGTGTTGATTCATGACGGCGAGTACCTGGCCAATGATCCTGTTGTCAATGGCTCTGCTTGCCACACCGTGCACCACCTGTACTTTAACTACAACTACGGCCAATACACCACGCTATGGGACCGCCTGGGTGGTACTTACCGCCTGCCTGACCAGGAGCTGTTTGACAAGAGCCAGAAGAAGACTGCGGCGACATGGAAAAAGCAGGTCACGCAGATGGAGGAGGTCTTGCAGGACGTTGAGGGTGACGACGACCGTGTCTATGTGACCGGTGTTGAGACCAGCGTCGAGACCGCCGTCAAGCGTTGATGGTGAACAATATAAACGAAACGAATGATACGTCAATACATAACTATGCCACAGATAACCATCTCAGATACAAAGCCATGACCCAATGCTGTCTAAAGCTGGCCGAAGTCAAAGCTCATCAAGATCCTCCAGGGATACGGACGAGGGTCGCACAAAGACGCCATGGTTATCGAGAGTATGGAAATAGGGGATGCCGTTGACGGTGCCATTATGCTTTCCCAGCGGGCGGTCAAGCTTCACGCCGATCCATGTGCCGGCGGGAATACCTTCCACATCGCCAATGTAGCCGATAGTGCCCTTGACAATGTCGCCCGACGCCAGCTTGGCAAAGCAGGTGTCGCCGACAGCGAGGTGGTCCGATGGTTGGCTGGTCGTCTTGACGGACCCAGAGGACTGACTCTTGCCAGTCTTATCGGAGCCATTCGAGTCATGGGCAAAGCGGCCAAGACCATTTTTCTTTTTCCAAGCCAACACGGTGTCGTCTCTTTTCTCGTAGTCTTGTTCAGACATCTCGTAGCGGTCCACGGGTGCGTCAAAGTCGAATTGGTCCTGAACGGGGCGTGAGTCCTTGACGGTAATCTCGCTGCTTTTATCCAGGCCCAATGCCTCAAGTAACGTGCTGCCGGCGGCGGTCACGGGTGTCGAACCTTTTGGAACGGTGACGAGAAGCTGCTGGTCGTGTGCGGGAATTCCGGAGATGGCCTCCAATCTTGTCTTGAACTCATCCAAGGTCCAATCGAGGTTGACATGGCGTTCCTGAGAGCCCCTGGGGTAGGTGATTTTTATAAACGCAGACATATTTCAATGCCGTTTAGTTGATTAGCCGACTGCTCGCTGGTTCCCTCGGCTGGTCTTCTCAGCTGTGTCTCGTCAGCCGCCCAGCGGGCAAGTCAGCTAGTCTTCCAGCTGCCCCAGAAGGATGATTAATGTCGACTGAGAGACGTCGCGGAGGCAGAAACGAGCAGAGCTCGCGTGGTGGCCGCAAGCCCCAGGGCCAGCGACGACACAATCAGAACAATCAGAACAACCACCAAAATAGCCAGCATTCGCGGGATGACGACGACAAGCGCGAGCGCAAGCCGTTCGTGCCCTGGCTAGGCGAGGAACGGCCGTCCAAGGGCCCAATATTGGATCTTGAGGAATACAAGGACCAGGCCATCAATGTGTCGTTTGTGGGCGGTCGTGAGATCACCGGCGTGCTGACCGGCTTTGATTCGCTCATGAACCTCGTGCTGGAGAACGTGGTCGAGCACCTTGGCGGAGACAAGACCCGCAAACTGGGAACCTTGGTTGCCCGTGGGCCGCTGCTGCAGAGCATCTCACCGGTGGCTGGTAGCGCGGTGATTGAAAATCCATTTTAGTATAAATAGTTGAACACTCTAGAACTGGCTAGGACTCTTTTGAACTGGCAGCCGAGCTGACCATCCTGGTGCTGGGTGCGCGCGAACGAGCTGGGCGTGCCCGCACAGGCCCAGAAGAGCGACTCACCGATCGCGTTATAGATTGGAGACGGCTGCCCGGGGGACGTAGCCGGATGGTAGGGACGCGTGACTCCTGGAACTTGCGCCAATGCTGCTCCCACAAGTCTGCCAGCCCAGTTACCTTCTCATAGCAGCCTGTTTCTGGCCCAATTGCTGGGCTCATTTCTGGGCCCATTGATGATCTCGTTGCTATAACAATACACTCGGCTGAAGCCTCCTGCTGTTGTGACCGCTCTCTCTTGCGAGCGGACGCTGTGAATTGCTCGGGACGAAGCTCATTGGCACGAGGGAGGGCATTGCGTGGTCTGAGGGGTGCATACGCGGTAGGATTTGTCGGCATAGCAAGTAGTCGCATTAATTTGGCCGATCGAGACGGCCGGCCACGCGGTTTTGGCGGTTTTGGTTCCGCTGGTTCTTTTGGCTGCACGCTCTTACTCGGTCGGCTCTTTGCAGCCAATGCTATTCGCTTTGACGGGAGAGCAGGTAAAAGGGGCCTTAAGTTCCCGAGCTTTCTTGTTTCTGCTGTGTGCTCGGTCTTCCGTTCTATGTGTTCACCAGGTGTCTCTGAGACCCGCGACTTTGTAGACTCTTCCTTGGGTAATCCCACACTAGTTGATTCAACTTGCTGCAGCAATGCAGATACGCCGTCTGGGCTGGCCGCCGGTAGCACTGCGCCAGCCGGCTCGGATTTTGCCACTTTCTGTAGCAATGCGGCTATAGTGCCTGGCGGAACCGGGGCCAGCCCCAGCTGCTTGACAATATCACCGACCGTGGGGTTCTTACTCATGCCATGAGCGGGTTTGCCCATCGGCTAAAAGCGTCTCGTCAGGCTGCTGCCGAAAGCACAAAGTTGCTAGGCCAGCGGCAAGCCAAGTTTCTTACTTCAAATATTGGTGTCTCGTCCAAAACGACTCATACCGCCGATTCAGATGTTGGCAAGGAGCCTTTTTCAGGATTAGACTTGTCTCTGCGATATATGGGTGCAGACCATGTCAAACGCGTTTTTGAGGATAAAAAGGTGTTTACTCTCTCAAAATTGCTTGCTCATGTCTGCCCTCCTGATTTCAAGCCGCCTTCTGATGTCAATTACATTCTAGTGGCCGTAGTGGCTCGAAAGGGCGAGGTGCGGCAGACACAGCGGGGCTCCAAGTTTGTTATGCTCACTCTCACCGATCTCAAATATGATCTGGGTCTTGCAATTCACGATAAAAGCGTCGACCAATACTGGAAGATCCAGCCAGGTACCGTCATTGCTATTTTAAATCCAAGTGTTTATGTGACGAAACAAGAGACGCGGACGCTGGGGCTAAGCATAAACCATGGTGGCTGTATTATGGAACTTGGCCAGTCCCGCGATTGTGGACAGTGTGATGGACTTACCCAAAATAACAAGCGATGCAAGAATTGGATTGACGTGCGCAAGACATCCGTCTGTGACTACCACCAGGACCTGCGGGCTCGCAAAGCCATGAGCAAGCGGCCAGAGTTCAACTCCACGGTCGCAAGTCTCAATGACCCCAAAAGTGGTAACAAGCGGATGTCAGTATTTGAAGGCGGCTCGGTGGCTTGGAAACAGGGGCTGCAGCCTGATTCGCAGGCGCCCATGGGCAAATTGTACCAAAGCGGAGCCCAAGCGTCGTTTCTCGGTGAGTACGACACTACCGTTGAAAGCGACAAGGTTGTCAAAAAACGTAACAAGCGGCGGGCCGATGACTTGAAAAACGAGATGCGTATCCGCAAAAAACTAGCACAGAGGGCCGACGGCTTTCTGCTACGGGAGTTTGATGAAAAGGGGCGGCTGCTGAATCCTGAATCTGAGCAGAAGCCGCCCAGTACGGCTTTCACTCCGGAGCAAGTCCGCCGTCTTGGCTTCGATCCAACGGCGGGGCAGAAAAAGCCAAAAACACTAAACAAAACGGGGCTGGCCGCAGATTCCGACAGCGATCTCGAGATCATCTAGCTGCAGGTCACCTGGCAAACACGAGATCAAAGCTTGCTTATTTATTATACTAGCCGAATGAGAATAATGTTTAAGTCTAGTTATCGAATTAATGACTACAGTGTCCAACGTTTCTAGTCCAGGCGACTAGGGGCTAGCCTCTCTATAAGAGTGGAATGCCCGAGTGAGCCTAGCAGCCTAACTGACAGCATGGAGTGCTGGCGGTGGTCGCCGTGGACAAGCATGAAGCCTTCGTAGGCAGCTCGTTCTCCAGCCGCTCGGCGTTGATTTTGTGCCAAATGCCAAATGTTTTCGTTTCGTCCTCCTTGTCGCTGTTCCACGGCTTGGGATTCAGGATGTAGTGAATGCACTTCACCTCATGGTCGTTCCAAACTTCGGGATGGATAACCTTGAGCGTCTTGAGCGCATTGTACTTGTAAGAAAGAGGGATCCACTTGCCTTGGAACACATCCGACAGCAGCGATTGGTCGGCAAACTCATAGCTGGACGTGAACTCGGGCTTGCTGAGGGCAGCGGCAATCTTCTGGTAGTTGGCCTCATTGGGCAACACCACCTGTAGACCTCCGTTGCACATCGACAAGCCAGAGCTTGTAGGTGGCCCCAGGTAGCCGGCGCGATTGCCATAGTGGGTATATGCACAATTTTCGGGGATCCAATTGGCCGGGTAGTGAGGTTTACGATAGGGGTTGCATACGCATGCATGAGCAGCTGCAAACGGCGCCTCTGTCGCATCCAACGGCAGGTCCATCAACTCATCCATATTCTGCAAAACCACCATATCACTATCCAGCTGGCCCACCCGCTCAAACTCAGTCAATGAGAACGGCTGCAGCTTGGACCAGCAGTCGTAGAATCGCGAGTCGTTGCTATACTCCTTGTGCTCCTTGGGCAGCAGGTACTCTATCCGTTTTTTGTAGATGCCCCGGCTATCAATTGCCTTGTGGCCATCGTTGGAAAGCGTATCAGTGTACAAGACAACGAGAGGGTACTTTGAATGCACCCGCTTGAGCGAGAAGTCCAGCGTGAGCACCCCCTCCAGATAATTGGTGTTAGTTACCAATGTAGTCCATACCTTTGATTTCCTCGGTAAATTGTCCGGCAGAATCGTCATTTAGCAGCAATTCCAAATCGTGCGATGGCGATAAAGTTGGTGAGGAATCCGCTAGCTCCAGCCCGCCGCTAGATGACGCTAGGGATGTTAGGGTGCATATGTCATCGCTGCCGTGCCCTGAATCGGCAACCCGTGCCGGAAACGGCATCTAGATTGGGACAGTCTAGACCTGCATGGCCAGCACACTTGTATGCAGTTTGTGCTCTAGGTATTAAATTGGTAAATACTAGTAGAGCAATAGCAGCTGTGAACTAATTACGACGGCCTTGGTAGCCCTGGTAGCCTTGACCCTGGCTTTGGTAGCCTTGGCCTTGGCCTTGGTAGCCTTGATAGCCGCCTTGGTTACCACCTTGGCCTTGATAGCCCTGGTATCCTTGGTAGCCCTGGTATCCTTGTCGGTTTCCTTGGGAGCCCTGGCCACCATGATAGCCCTGGCCGCCTTGATAACCCTGGCCGCCTTGATAGCCCTGGCCGCCTTGATAGCCCTGGTAGCCGCCATAGTTCTGGCCCTGCGCGCCCTGGTAGCCACCCTGGGCGGAGCCATAGCCACCGTAGCCATTGCTGGGTCCGCCGTATTGCGAAAAGCTCTGGCTCTTGGCCCGTTGCTCCTCCTCGGCCATATACCCTAGAAACCCGTACGGTGGCAGCGGTCGCGGCTCGCTGTATTCATCGCCGCCATTGCGGTTGCGCCGCTCCTCACGCCAGTCTATTCTGTCGTCGCCACGGTCACTTTTATTGCGCCGGCTGATGATCTGCTCGCGTTCGTCATAGCTCAGCACCCAATTGGCTTCATTATAGCCTTGCAGAAGCATGCTCTTGCAGTTCTCCTCGGGTGGCATTGCATACTCAACCGTCACGGTGCCGTCGCTGGGAAGGTCGGTGTGTTCGGTGCTTTGCACGGGGCAGATCAGCGGCCGGTGAGGTACATAATCGGGAGCCCGCTTGGCGATGCCTGCCAAACCGTTGGATGCCCAGCACTGAAACTTGTACGACCCAGTCTCGGCAGTGTAGAGCTCGTCAAATGGTGCTCGCAAAGGATTTTCTGGAGCTACCAGCAAAATGGGTTCCTTGCGGCAATTGCGAGCCATTTCCTCCTCAGTCAATTCCTTGTACTTTGCCCGTACCGTTGTCAGTAGCCGTTTCTCGTCAATAAATGGTAGTAATGCAATACCGTGCCACGCCTGCTTTTTGCCGTTCATATCGATCGGGAAATCTTCCGGGTAGAAGTCGATAATTGGAGAATCCGCGTCCGACATGAGCGACCGCAAAAGCTTGGGGAGCGTGTGCGCGGATGCCGCCGGCAACACACTCATTAGCTGCTCGTAGGGTAAGAACGGAGCGCCCGAATCAAACTCGGGCTTAATGTGGTCGAGGTTCGTCATGTCTTGCGCAAACGGTGCATAGTGATAGGGATAGAACCACGTCCAAGACGGGCAGCCCTGATAGTAGTACTTGAGAACCCAGCAAATACCTTCAATGTACTTTTGAACAATGCCGCCCACAAACTCCTCGTCATGGGCAGACTTGTCGAACTTGCGTTCGTAGTAGCGATCGTGGTAGCCCGGCTGCCAGAACATGATATTATCTTCAGGTTCATCGTCATTCTGGGCCCGTGCGTCGCTCTGCTGGCGTTTGCGGTTGGCCGTCGCATCGTTGGCCAGTGTAATCTCAGTTTGGCTGTCCTTGAGCTCCTGGTTCGTCATATGGGTCTCGCCCACGCTCTCGCCCGACGCAGTATAGAGAGGGATGTTATCGAGCGGGTTTACGGGTGCGGTCTCCCCGCGGGATTTGGCAAGCGGTACACCTTGCGCCTCGAACTTGTCGGACCGGCGGCGTTTCTGGTCGGCCTTTCGAGCTCTGTCGTTTGCCTGCCGCCGCATTTCCTGATCGTGCCGCTTGCGGAAGATCTCACCTTCTGATGCTGCCACCGCTCGCATTAGCAGTTGCACACGGTGCAGGTTTACGTCGCCATCACATGTCATATATCCCCCCATTTTGGCGAGCGACTGACGCCAAGCCTTGAGCAGTACATCAATGCCGCTCTCGCGCACGTCTAACGACGGTAAGTGCGGCAAGAAGTCATTGCCGCAAAAGAAAGCCATAAACACCCAATCATCAAGCGCTCTTTCCAAGTCAAAGGGGAAGCCGGTGCGAGGGATATCTAACTCAACCTCGAGGTACTGCCTAAGGATCTCGATATTCAGCCAAATAAACGGCTTTTTGCCGGACTTTGCGACCTTGTTCTGCGCAAAAACGTCCTCACGTAGAATGCGGAAATGCGGCTCATGCGTCGCGAGACCCAAAAAGATAAGATCGGCATCCAAACCATAGATGCAATGCGTGGTGTTTGGGTTGTATTGCGGGTCGTTGCGCTGGCCACGAATGAACTCCATAACTTTATGCTCACCTTCTCCAGGCACCGTAGCATCGCTGATAATTACCTTGAGATCCTTCCAGCCAGGATCGTTGTTCAGCTTATAGGCAACCCAATAGCGCAATGAAACAGCAAGTAGATCCATAAAAGGAGTACCGGGAGTGATCACATTAGTGTCCCAAGCTTTTTTGCCCTGTACGGCATCATCAATGATCTCGCCTCGCTTTTGGGCAGCAAGAAGCTCCTCCTCTTTTGTCACTGCCTCGAGTTTGGCGTCCTGGGCACTGCGGAACCGACGACTGCGCTGCTGGTTCATCTTGGCACGCGGAGCCACACCATCAACGGCAATCATGAGAACTTTCCGAGGCCTTGCCATCGACACCACTCTGTCAGTGTATTTGAACACCTCGAGCATCATTTCGTCCTCTGTTTCGGGCGCCGGTCGGCCCTCGGGGTGAGTGCATGGATGAACGATGCCATTCATATCAAGATATAGATTGTCCAGTTCTCCATTTTTATTGGGGGCATTATAGTCGCCAGGATATTCTACGCCATCCACAGTTATTGGGTCGTCTTCTAGAACGGGCGCAATAATCTTGGGGTACTTGCGACTTAACCATCGAAAAAAGGCGGGAACACCCATTGGAAAAAATGATGTCAGCGGGGCTACTATAAAGGCTAGAGTTGTGATTGTAGAGGCAGAGGAAGATAGAGATATGAATTAATGGCCGTTGAGATAAATTAGAGGCATACTTCAAAGTCAATTTTTTAACGTGTGTGACACGGATCTGAGATATGACTTGACAAATGGTGTTCATATAAGTGGTGATCTGCGTTAGAGCTGGTCGACATGGGGTAATGTTCGGCATGCTGTTTATTCTATTTAACGTCGATAATGACATTTTCAGGGTTCTGCGGTGGTTTTAAAACGATGGGGTTGCGCGATCCCTTGGTGCGGATCTCGATGCGCATTTTACGCCTAGGATCAGCCGCATCGCCTTGAATGACGAGCTCGACAGTGGCTAGTCGGCTACCATTCGAGTCCAGCAAGCCGTATTGTTGGATATGCATGCCCTCAACGCCTGATTGAGTCTTTTGGAAGTCCTGGTACATAGACTCGACGGGCGTGAACTTGACATTCTCGGGGCTGATTCTCAGAATGGACTCGAGCTGGTGATCGTTGGCGCGAATGGCATCAACAATGCAGGCTCGAGCAGAGAATGGCATCGCCTCTGACTTGGCCACATTGGGCTTGTCGTATGTGAATTGATATGATCCCGAGTCACCCCAGCGTTGGGCTTGCATCAGTTTGGCAAACTCGCGGGCTCGGCGACGATAAAACATCAGGCCAATAATCAACGGCGGAGCCAACAATATGATCAAAGCGGGGGCTAGGAGTACTGTGAGAGCCGCTCCAATACTGATGGCACCAAACACCTTGATGGGCTGCGGAATATACTGCATCAACCGAGAGGTTGCTGATGGCCGTTGGTAGTACTTATAAGGGCCAATGAGCATTGGTTGGGGAGATTGACTGAATCCTCTGGTCGCGATGAAAGAAGTCAAAGAAGGTAGAGCGACTAGCGATCTGACACCATGAACGGGCAGTCTAGCGGCTCGAAGGCCAGTTTGAGCCAATCTCAAAGTCATTTTCAGGTCAGGGTTGCTGCTGGTGGGATCTAAGCTTCTATAGCTTCCAGATGACCTCAAGGCTACGAAGGCTAGGAGTGAACTGTCGAAAGTTGACTACGGATGCCGAGGGGTTTCAAAAGGAGCCAGTATTTCTTGGAAAAAATAAAATAAAAATGACAACTTCCTACATCTATCTAACCGCATGGTGTTCAAAACTCGCTTGTAAGGACTAATCAGCGACCACATGAATCAAAGTCCAATGTAACCAAAACGTAAAAGGAGTGATGGATATGTACGAAAACTACGAGCCTATAAACTACAAGGATTCACCCTAAAATGTCAAAAACAAAAATAAGCCATCCCATTCGATGTGGCTGCTCCAAATCGATTCCATTCGATGGCTGATCTTCGAGCTTCTAGAGCTTTGTCAAGCAGCAAGCCTGGGCTGAGGCACCGCAGTTTTAAAACAAGTGCGGGAGAGGAATTCCCATAGCTAGCACTCTAACGGAAGCCCTGCTGCTGCATGAGCTTGGCGTTCTGCTCCTGGAACCGCTGGCCAACGCGCTCGCTGTGCTTCATGAACTTCTCGGCACAACGCTGGATGCAGCCGTCCTCCTTCGAGGTCAGAGCCAGCGACGTAAAATCGTTGACACAGTCGTGGAAGCACCGCTCCACCAGCGACGAGTAAAGGCGCATAAAGTCCTTCATTTGCTTCTGCTCAACCAGTTGCTGGAACTGCTGCTGCTCACGGGGGTTAAGTTGGTCCATGTTAACTTTTCAGGTTACCTAACCAGTGAGATCCCCATTATAAGTTCCAATCTGCTTCCTCTCCAAGTTGAGGGAAAAGATAGGTGAGGGAAAGATAGGGTCGATGGAAGATCGCCCCAATCCTGTGGTAGGTTTCGTCACGGGCGGAACTCGGGCCCTGGCCACGCAGTTTTTCTCATTCTACGTGCGGGTACCTGTAAAGCTGTTCCGTCCCGCTCGTATAGATTATACGGCCATGCTCAAACGGTCGGTTGCCCACCCTGATTCAGAGCCCTGGTCGTTCTGGCGACACTCAAACCCAGCATTGGTTGTAAGGGCTATCCACAAACATGGCTGGCGATTCATCCCCGACCAGCTGTTGCCGCCGATAATAGCCAATTCGGTGGTGGGCACGGTTCTTTATTCGACATACTTGTTGACTTTACATTTGGAGAGAGCGGCCGCTGGAAACACTTATCCAACCTTTGGCCAGAGTCTTTTTGCTGGTGGTGTTGCTGGAGCTGCCCAAGCCGCGGTTGCAACGCCTTTGGATGCCATTGCTATCCGGTTCGCCAACGAGCCTTCGAGCCCAAAAACAACAATGTGGAAGTACGGCGTGCAGCAGCTTCAGGCCATCGGAACTCGTGCGGCCTATGGTGGTATCACTTTGAATCTTTTCCGCGAATCAACGTCCTATGCAGTGTTTTTCGCATCCTTTGAGTTGGTGAAGGGCCCATTATACAGATCCTATGCTCGTTGGTGGTACTCGCCGGGCTGGTTCTATCCCGAGGGTCGGCCGAAAAGCAAGGTTCTTTATCCTACGTTTGTACTCATGGGTGGTTGTGTTGCGGCGGCGGCGACCCAGCTCATTGGTTACCCCTTGAGTAAGATTCAAAAGCTCCACACTATGCGTTTGCAAGCCATTGACCAGCTCCATGGCCGGTCCGCGGGCTGGCATGCGTATTTGCATAGTTACGAAAAAACATGGGAAGCCATGCGCCGCCAAGTCGCAAAGGTCGGCAAGGGCTCGTGGCTCAAATGGCTTTATGGCGGGTCCATGCGTTACACACTTTTGAGCATGCCCAGCTCCAGTATTGGGTTGTTGGTATTTGAAATCATGCGGGTTCGCTTTAGCCCGGACGAGGTGCCTGCTTTTGGCCCGGAATCGTCAAAGAAGAAGAACACTTAACTTATTATAGATGTACATAGCCATCAATATGATCACCTCAAACCTTGATCAACTCGCGCCTTTTTGACTGGTCAACTCGCATCCGAGCACCCTGATTATACCTGATCACCCCAGTCAATAGTTGACCAGGGCACCGATTGAATACAGCAGTGACTAGGTCACGGGACTCCCACCGTTGCCAGACCGCAGCTCACCCCATACAAAAATTGCATTACCTCCCACGTGCACTGCAGGGGTGCAGAACCCTTGCCGCCGACAATTCCAACGTTGCCAACCTCGCCGCGAAACCAGCCCAACCGCCGCTTCAACTGGACTTTAAATATAGGCAAACACCAACTTTTACATTGTACGAACCTGCTCATATATTCTCGAAGAATCTCCAGTTATGCATCGGCAATTTTTTTTTTCGGCCTATAGCTAAACATCTTCTAGACGACTGCGCATATAACCCTATAGGCAAGCTTCGGCGACACCTGCTTATAGCGACTATTAGGGTTACGCGGAACGGGTTAGGGCAGTTTTTCCGAAAAGTCCATATATACCCGCGAGTTGCTATTAACATCTTCTTCATACAGCTTTTAAAATATGGCTTGCTCGAACTATTTCTACACTCTTCCCGTCAAGAATGCCAACGCCAACAACACTAAGAACCTGGAGACTGTGATGTCTCCTCAGTGGTCGGCTTCCAGTGCCCGTCGCGAGTCCTCTGCGAACCGCTTCAAGAAGGCCGGTGCGTCGCTTAAGAAGTTCTTCAACTAAGAACCCATCTATTTATTGGCACCACTGAGCCACTCTTATTCTCAAAAGCATCATATAGCATATTTACCATAGAATTTTTTTACTTTGACATTGTCAGTCTCGATTCTGCTACGAGCTAAAATATGCGTAAAGATGTCTCCCGCAACATCATGCGGCCGGCTGTGCGGGAGGTGAATTTCGGATCTCTATCGTCAATTGTACGCTTGGCAGCAGCCATTAAGCTGATTGCTATGATCGCTATTGCACAGCAAACTTACTACCAGATCCCGAGTCTAGTGCTCTCCATATTCTACAGTTAGCACAGAGACGGTAATTCCCATAGTTGAGCACTCAGTAACCCCTGATGGAAACAGCCATGGCCATTCCAAAACCTGCTATCGATATTGTACGAACCACGAAGCTGAAAGCCAGGGTGTTGACCAGCAATGAAGCTGGCTCCCCAGAAGACAGTAACAAATAGCAGCTGTCTACCATTCTTCTGGTTACTCTCTCACCACAATGATCTTTTACATCAAACCGTCAGGTACAGGAGAGGCAAGAGGTCTGTGGTCAATAATACAACGAACTTACAGAGCTTGGTTAATTGATAGCGACAAGGATCGTCTTGATATTTTAGCTCTGAAAATTCTCAAAAAACCCTCAAAAGTTGAGTGATACCTAAAATCCTTGGTTCTTCATATGAACTCTTGCCAGACAGTGAGGTCAGGCTCTCGATATCACTATCGGCTGCGGCCATATCCAGATGAAAGCAAGACTTCCCGTCCGATCAGTCCTATTGAACCATCTGAGAGCCTTACCAAGTATTGTAGTGGGAGACCATACGAGAACAGAAGGTGCTGCAGTTTTTTGCTTCTTGCTTTATTTTTTTGAACTTTGATCATTGGGCATTATCGATCAAAGTTTTGATCAAATCTTGGAATATTGTCTACACATACTTTGAAAACTCTCAAAAAATGGGTGATACCTTGAATCCTTGGGTCAACATGTGAACTCTTGCGAGATACTGACATCAGGCTCTCGATCCCACTTTCGGCTGCGGCCATATCCAGATGAAAGCAAGACTTCCCGTCCGATCAGT
>JAJMBL010000028.1:0-32694 GCA_030565285.1 Wickerhamiella brachini | reverse complement strand
TCTCGCATGTTATAGATGAGTACGAATAAGCTACGGCGCCGAACCATACTAGGCTAGCAATGGCAAGCAACTGGAATTGTTGTTTGTTTGCTGGCGGATAGCAATGTTATTATATGCGGGGATAAATCTCTTGCAGACGACTTGAATGTACGACCGGGTATTGTAAGTGGTAGAGTAGCCTTGTTGTTACGATCCACTGAGATTAAGCCTGAGTTGTCCGATTTGTGCAAAGCACTCTCATTTGGTAGTAGCGGGTGCTGCTGCTCGAAGAGAGTTTTTGGAGCTATGGCTCAAAATCGGTTGTGCGAGTGTTAGGCCGGGTAACCACTGAAAAACCTCCAGCAAACGGACTATCCAGAAGTCAAGTTCGAGATGCTGCGTGAAGGCTACACAAACTGATAACAGGAAGGGATGATGCGAGCAGCGAAGAACACCTGAGGGATTGATTCAGCGACACCAAGTCCGCGATGAGGTTCTTATTTCAGTGATTTGTTGATAGTTTGAATGATCTACGAGAAAAGGCCGGGTAACTTCACTTCACAACCTGTTAACTGTTTTATGGCACTTTTTTTTTTTTGAGATTCTACTGGTAAAAAATCGTCTATTGGCCACGTAGACCTCGCAAATTTATCGAAGAGAGGGTTCAATGTTTGAGCATATGCTATTGTATGCGTCAAGTGGCGGCTTGGAGTCGTTTCTGTGCCAAAACATAATCCACGGAGAATCTGGGAGGCGCAGGAAGCCCCTAGCTCGTTCGAAATACCACTTGTTGACCGGATTATTGGCCCTGGAGCGCCAAATGATTTCTTCGGGGAATAAGTGCCGGATCATGCGATTGAAGAGTATGTCCGCAACGCCAGCTGCTCCTTGAGCTTGAGGATGTACGGCCAGCTTGTCGAGATAGGCCACTTTAAGTCCAGCAGGTGAGGTCTCCCAGGTAATAATAGCAGCACCATCGTAGTCTCCGACTATGATAATTGCGGCGACTTTGTTGTTGATTCTGTTGAGGTAGTGATCGACATCAAGCTTCCGCCCAAATGATTTTTCGATAAGATTGACCAGCTTGGCTAAGTCGATTTCGCCGATCTTGTCCAGCGCAGTTAGATTAAAGCCCTTTGGATCGTAATGGACATTAACAGGCATTCCACGACGCAGCACGGAAGTGGTGAGCTGGGTTCGTTCCAACTGCATAGGCAGTGATGGAGAGATCAGAGGACGATCCGTCAAGATATTGTAAAGAATTGGGTTTCTGGAGAGCCCGGCAGCTGCACTAGCAGGAGGGGTGATGATTCCAGTAACACTGGGGCGTAGATGACCCAAGAGTCTATTCATGGCATTGAGATTAGCCAAATGCTGGACACGCGCCTTGTCTTTCAATGAGACATTGGAATGCAGCTCGGCAGCGATATCGCCTAATTCTTGGGCAATGTTAACATGGACATGTGCAGCACCTCGCTTTAACGATGGAAGCCCCCCCACATCGTCGATGAAGATTATCTTGTCCATCGTATACCCTGGATATTCTTTGATAGATTTCACCAGTGACACTAGGGCATCTTCAGTTTCTGCAAACTTCATGCTCGCAAATGTTTCATCAAAAGCCACTGGTGAAATCACAGGAACCATCCCATAGTTGAGAATAGAGGCAATTTGGTCAAATTGTGGCTGTAAACCCTCCTTCAGTGACATTTCAAATGGCGACCCTAGTGGCCTAGCGGTGCCCAGGTGGAGTCCGACCGCAGAAGCGAATTCTGAGCATCGGGCATAAACTGATTCCTGGGCTTTTTCAAATGAGGTATCATCAGGGTTTGAGTGGTACTGCTCGTACTTGCCGCGGGAGGCTAAGAAAGCATCGATCTCTGGCTGGGGGTCTAGCAGAACAATGGGGAGACTACCTAGCTCCATCATTTGGTTAATCGTGCGGCCAATTCCATTTAGGTACTGACTGTCTGGCCCTTTGGCAAAAGGCCCAGGTCCTAGCCGCACCAACGATACTCGGCAAGGGCCATCACTATTATATTTAGAGACATACTGGCGGGCTTCTCGCTTTGTGGCAGTCGTGCGCATCACAGCAAGCACAAGATCTCTAGTCTTGGAAAGTGCCAGAGACCTTGCGGGCCCAAGCCACCTTGTACTGGGGCGCATTGGTTATATCTCGACAATAATGGTCAGTACAAGGTCAAGGGTAGGTATCACACTTAGTTTACTCATTCTCAGCTGTCTGCCGAGACTGTCATCCATTTGCAAGATCTTGCCCGGTGGAAGCTAGTAATACGCTCTTCACAGGTAAGCCGCCACGCGAACTTCCTCAGACGCGATCAAGTTTGACGCGGTCATTTTGGATCTGAATAGTGGATACGCGAATCAAGAACCGGGCAACGGCGAGACGCATAAGAAAGTATCGCATTTGAGAGTATGGCACTCCCCGCGCATTTATTGGGGACCATGTCGGCTGCAGAGATAGCATTTCAGGCAGAAGACGAACTTATAACCATTGTACCGCGCCAGCAGGTGGCACCTTTGCAGCTAGCAGGATGGAAGACGCCTGCGTTACGGCCGATGCGACCAGTGCAGGTCCCACTCTGGCTAGCACTTCTATTCAAAAAACAGGGAATTTGTGGCATACAGTTTCCAGACTGGCTCAGTGAGCAGTATCTGAAGTCCTTAGCTGATAAGGAACGGAAGGAACGAACGTTTGCTGAGCTGCCGTGGAACTGGCAAACAATTTCCCACGAGTTGCTAGCATCGGCTCCTGAGGATCTTCCTGGCAGTGTCGAGGCGGTTCGCCAGCTGCTCCAGGATCTGCGAGAGATTCGGTCTGCAAAGGTTCGCCAGGGTCTTCAGCTCGTTAACGAGTCTCATATGCAAATGGATGGGCTTGGGCACATGGAACTCAACGAGATCCGACCGATATTGTCCGAGACAATGACCACCCTACAGAAGATTCGTCGATGACATGCTCTGTGAGCCAAAGTAGTTCTATGCAAGGACCATATCTATTTCAAAAACTAATTATTCAAAAATAAACAAGCAAGTTATCATAGGGCCTGAGTGTCAATGGTCAAAAGCTCTCGACACGGTTGCTTGAATCGGCGATGCGGGCACCATGCAGTTCAACCAGAACCACTGCGGCATTCTCGATAAAGCAATTGGCTTCCGGATGAGCACTTAGATGGAGTTGGCGATAGTACTCTGCCTCCTCGCCTTTAGGAAGTCGGGCAGTTCCACCAAGGGTAACACTCTGCTGGGTCAATTCGCTTTGATTAAGACGCTGAAGGTACTGTGCAAGACCGCCAGACTCTGACGAACCATTGTGGAAGTCGTTTAAAAGCAAGGAAACGTTGGGATTGGCGCTTAGGTTCCGATACTTTGTGGTGTCCTCAGGTGTGGCCAGGATAATCTGCGTAGCTGACGCTTCCGCACCGTCGGTACGCTTATAAGGTTCCTCCACCAGCGTGAAATTCATCAGCGATGCCGATGGAATGTTATCTTTGCAGGTTGCTAGGTGGACCAGTCCATTGCTTCGGAGCATCGACTTGACTTTGTCTGGGATCATGGTATGCGTTAGTAAACGGTTCGTCTCCTCCATTAGTCCTATAGGCGAAGAAAAGCACCGGCTGGAGCGCCATCGTATTGATACTTGACCGCTTTAAGGATGGAAAAAATCCGACAGTCAGTACTGCAAAGGCTCTACGGGAAAGAGCTCCCCAAATTGGTTGGCCATGAGGATGTCTTTCAGAACGTTTACGGAATGCTCGAATCGACTGTGGTCTTGAGAAAGGGTGATTCTTGTTTGATCATGGGCCCTCGTAGCAGCGGCAAGACATTATTGGTTAAAAATGCCTTGGATAAGCTTGAACGCGAACACAAGGATCAGTTTATTGTGCTGCGTCTCAACGGCCTAGTGTATTCCGATGACCGACAAGCCTTTCGAGCCATTGCCAAGCAGTTGGACCTAGCCACGGCGGACCAAGAGCAGGTTGACACTCTCGAAAAGCCGGCAATGGCCACAACCATGCAGAATTTTCTCAAGCTCTTTGAAGAGGCAGCATTTTCTGAACGCAGCCATACCGCTGTTGTTTTCGTCGTTGAGGAGTTGGACCGATTTGCATCGGGAGCTAAACAGTCGCTACTGTATAACCTACTAGATTTGGCCCAGAATTCTCCTGTTGGTGTGGCCGTTGTAGGTATTACTTGTCGAATCACAGCCGGTGAATTGCTGGAGAAGAGAGTCCGGTCAAGGTTCTCGCAGCGGATGTATTCGCTACCTAAGCCTTCTTTGCAGACATTCATGCAAATCTGTGAGGCACTTCTTGAAGCACCGGAGGCTGCTGATTCCACATTAAACGAAGAATGGGATAAGGGAATCAAAACGTGCTTGCAGGCCAGCGATCTCGCCGAAATTGCAAAGTCAGTATTTTATACGAGCAAGGACTTTCGTCAATTTGGATCTCGAGTTGCTCCTTTCATAGCTGCGGCACCCCTGGCTGAGCTGCCCGATCCTGCGTGGTTCTCTAATTTGGACTCCAAACTGGTAGCCGATCTAAATGTGCCATCATCGGCCCAAACCCTTTCCCAGGGATTGAGCGAGCTGGAGTGGGCCCTTCTAATTTGTGCGGCCCGAGCAGAGTCGCGTTACAGCACCGACTCAACAAACTTGGTTTTGGCGGAGGACGAGTACTACAAAATGGCTTTATCTCTCCAAAAAGAACGCAGTGCGGGATTGGGAATCACAGGCTACCGACGCTGGTCTTCCCGTGCAGTTAAGCTGGCGTGGGAACGGTTGCAGCGCCTAGAACTCTTGGTGGTGCCCTCATCGGCCACGCCTGAGCAAGAGGACCTCAAAATGCTTCGTTCCGAAGTAAGTCTGCAAGAACTCAGAAGCTTCCTGCCCAAAGACCATGCCCTGGCGAGCTGGACCCGCCTGTAGAAATTGGACCCACTTAACCTAACCTTGACATATATGTCTGTCTAGGTTTGGCCAGATCGGGTTATCGGCCTTGGCAGGACCTTAGAAAATGACCCGTTTGGCGAAACTTGATGGTTAACATCTAAATTTATTCGTGTACCTTTACGCTGGAAAACTCCAACTGCCTAGATTTGAAAATGCTAACATGTTGTGGAAACGCAGGATAAATCATAATATAGGGATCTGATTTGGGGCTGCAGGACGCGCGGACAAACCCTACCCTAGAGTCTATATTGTTTCAGCACACGACCTTTCTTATTGCCCCGCTTCCACACCATACTTCTTTCCGCACCTCTTTCAGTACCACTCCTAATGACGAATAAGTTTTCACCAGAGCTACTGGTGTCGCTCTTCTGCTTGACAATGCTCGGGATGAAGCCTGGCGATGACACTGCTCGTGCAGGCTCATATTCCACTGAGACCCGACTCGCTAATTCCACAAAGCTGCGGTCTAGCACTGCGGTCAACGAAACGTCTCAAAAGGAATGCCCCCCCTCTAATGAACTTGGTGCTGATCAAACTGACGACGTGGTAGCTGAGGCAATTACACATGTGGAGGACCTCGCACCGCTTGATTTTACATTTACCGTGGAGGAAGCCGTGCAGATAATGTGTACAATGGAACAGCAGTCATCGTATGGTCATCTGATTTTCCAGACTAGAATGAAAATGAGTCCTGCAGTTGCAGTTGCAGCTCTTGATGCGTTCATTTCGATGCGATTGATCCACTCTCCAAAGGAGCGAGTGCATATTGCAGCGTCTTATGCCGAGCAGCTCCAACCTACGGCCAAGGGCCTTGCACTGCTACAGAACTTTTGCCAGAAACATGGCTGCTTTAGTGGCGGGGCACTACAAATGCTCATGTCTGAGTATAATACGATGAAACTCGTCAAGCTTCCTCGTGGCCCTCGCGGAACTCTTCAGCTATCTACTGCTTTGACAATGGTTTTGTGGCGCAAGATGCTGGGAACAGAAGCAAATCTCTATGATCCCGATGAACCACCACGACCTGTAGTGCCGCCCAGCTATGCTCAATGTGTTGGTGCTGGCCGGGAGTTCGCTGAGGAAACCACGGAAGGAAGGCCTAATACGTGTACCTTCACGTCGCCGTATTTCCATCGCTTCTTCATTCACCCTAGCTCGAACTCCACCTGTCAGTACTGGGATTCCAGGGGTGTTCGAATTTTCCGCAAAACGACATTTGAAAGATCCGACGGGCGTGTATCAGTAACTGAGTACCGTGTGAAGCAATGCTTGGCGGGCAAAGCTATGTGGCAGTGGGTCATGGAGTGTACCGATGCTCGCTCATTCCAAGAGGCAGCTAGCATTGTGAAGTCATTTGTTGACAGTGGACTAGCTATTGCCATCACTGACAAGGTCTCTGAGATGGTTACCTGTGACGACAACATGCCATCCTACCTTTCTCGCGGTTGCTTTTATCGTATTTCTGCTCGCGGGCTAGCTCTTTCTGCTTGGAAAAATGCATCTGAGTTGTTTGAGAGCACTGTGGATAACGTTGGGACTCAGAATTCCCAGGGGTCGCGGAAAAGCAGCGCAAGCAGCTCCATCAGGTCGACTAAAGCCAGCAAGTTCCGCAGGAATTCGAGCACTCCATTTGATTCAGACCAATCATCCAGCTCTAGCACCGGTAGCGCTCCGTCCCACTCTGTTGATGAGAAGAGACTGGAAGATATCTCGGAGTTGAACTGGTTGTTTGAGGACAAGAAATTCAGCCGCAAAAACGTCAACAAAGAGTTTGAGACCATGCTCAGCCTTGCTGTCATTCTTCAGGAGCCCGGACTGCGGTTATTATTTGCGGAAAAGCTTGTACAGTGGCAATGCATCGAACCCCTTCTATTCCTTGAGGATTACGCAGTATTGCGATATAACTGTTTGAGAATGGTCAAAGCTGAGCAAGCCAATGACAAGATGGCCTATGTGCACTATACCAACACCGCGTGGGACGTTCTTGGCAAGCTGATTTACCAGTACACAAGCGTAGGTGCCCCCAATGAGTTGAATCTCAACGAAGACGAGCGCAAGAGGCTTTTAGAGCCGTTCGAAGCTGCCACGGCAACTTGGCCGCTCACTGTCGCGGTCAAGCGACAACTATTGAGCTCGCTGGCAGACAGTCTTGGCTCGGTTTTGGCTCAGCAATGTGCCCATTTGGAAGAGAATGTTGGCCGGTTTGCTAAAAGCGACGTTACTCTCATTGATGATCTGCGGCAGCATATTGTTGGCCGCATGCTGTATACAACATGGATCTCCAAAGAGGAGTCCAAGGGGCTCCGAAGTACACTTTAGACTCTAAGAGATAAAACAGGAACTTAGTTCGCAAAATGATAAACTTATATACTCCACGAGACGAGGACCAGCACACATTGTCTCGCTCACAGCCGTTTATACACCAACAACAGCAACAATCTTAGTCTACCTTGAGGGTCTGGCCAGCCTTGATGGTACCCCAGCCAATCAGACGCCAATGCTTTTCGATACGGCGTGAAAGAGCAATCTTTTCGCCAACCTCGGTACAGGCGGGCACTGTGAGTAGCAGCTTGGCCATGTCGGCGCGGACCGAGGTGACCCGGGCACCGGCAGTGGTCGAGCCAACGTTGACCATCAGCACCTCGCCCTTTGTGAGCTTCTGGACCTTTGCGAGCTTCTTGTCTTCAGTCTTAACACCCAGCAGGCGGCGGAGCAAAAAGTAGTTGCATTCCAGCTCGATGTAGACGTCGGGCAGCTTACCGACATAGCCAAGAACGTGGCCCACCAGTCGGTCGGCACGGCACAGGGTGGGGTCGATCTTGGATCCCACACCAATCAGGCCACCGGGCACGGCGAATTTGAGATCATTGTCGTCAGCAAACAACGACAGCACACACGAGCGAATAGGGTGGACTTCGATTTTGTTGTCGTTACGGTGCACAATACCGGGACGGATTTCGATCTCGTCACCAAGGCGCAGCACACCATTGACAATGGAACCACCGGCAACACCGCCCTTTAGGTCGTCGATCTCCGAACCGGGTTTGTTGACGTCAAACGACCGCACAACAATGAGTTTCGGGGCCGCGGTGAAATCGCGGAGAGGCACGGGGATCTTCTCGACAATAAACTCGTTAACGGCATCGATATTGATTTTCAGCTGAGCGGAAATAGGCACAATGGGTGCGCCGTCAGCACTGGTGCCCTTGATAAACTTGATGATAGACTTCTCGTGCTCGGCAGCCGATTCCTCCTTCATCAGATCGACCTTGTTTTGCAGAATGATAACGTGGGACAGAGCCATAATCTCAATGGCAGCCAAATGCTCCGACGTCTGGGGCTGAGGGCACGGCTCGTTGCCGGCAATCAGCAGCAGGGCCGCATCCATAACTGCGGCACCCGACAACATGGTACTCATAAGAATATCGTGACCGGGGCAGTCGACAAACGAAACGTGGCGAACAAGCTCGTAAGGCTTGCCATCGATAACAGGGCGGATCTCTTTACCAGAGCCAAAGGACTTGTAACAGCCAGGACGCTCCACACTGGAGTCAGAGCACTTGTAAATCTTTGCATTAGCGTAACCCAAACGGATGGTAATATTACGCTCCAACTCGTTCTTGAAGCGAACGGTCTGCACGCCGGAAATGGCCTTGACGACGGTGGACTTGCCGTGAGCGACATGGCCAATAGTACCAATATTGATCGTGGCCTGGCGCTGGATGATCTCGGGACTGAGCGGGTTCATTTGGCTAAAGTCGGGGTTCTCGGGCTGCTCAGGCAGACCGCCGCCCTCCTCGAACTCCTTTTGACGGCGCTCAGCGTCGGTGAGACCGTCGCCCAGGTCCGCTGAAAAAGCAACCGTCTTCTTGCCGGTGGTGGCGGGTTTCACTTCCTCTTCAGCTTCAGAGTCCTCGTAGTCGTATTCAGGCTCGATGTCCTTCATGTTGCCGTCGATAACGACTGTAGGCTGCTGTTCTTCCTCCATTGAAAAATTGTGTTAGTCAAAGCCAGGCGTGAGGGTGTTAGTTACAGCGGTGATGTAAGCGGCTTGAGATTACTGATATAGAGACTTGTAGGGGAGGTGTTAGAACAGAACAGTATTATTCTGATAATATGGTCTCAATAGATAATTCAGTGTACGAGGCAACTTTCATATGAAATCTTATTTATGGAAGAACAAAAGTGCCATACTTATTTATCCTTCATTTCCTAGTCAAGATGATTCATCCTGTGACTCAATGTCGGTTCGCGAGCTAGTGAGACCTAACATTCGCAAACTGGTGCCTTACCGATGCGCTCGAGACGATTATAAGGTCGGAATCCTTTTGGACGCCAATGAAAATACCCATGGAGTGGCTGTTGCTGATCTGAGTGCGGCGGAGAATGCATTGGAGCTGAATCGTTATCCTGACCCCCATCAGATTGACGTTAAGCAACTGCTGTGCGACATGCGCAACAAGGAGGCAAAGCAAAACAATTTCCCGCAGTCAATTCTCCCCGAGAACATTTACCTGGGTGTTGGTAGTGACGAGGTTATCGATTCACTGCTCCGAGCTCTTTGCGTTCCTGGCAAAGACAAGCTCTTGATCTGCCCGCCCACATATGGCATGTACACTGTTTCTGCGGATATTAACGATGTCGAGATTGTTAAAACCCCTCTGGATTCTGAGTTCAACCTCCAGCTGGACACGGTTCTGGAAAGCTTGAAGGACCCTTCAATCAAGTTGTTCTATATCTGTTCCCCAGGCAATCCTACAGGTAAAAAGATTCCTATTGAAGTGATCCTTAAGGTTTTGGACGCTTGGAAGGGCGGCGTTGTTGCTGTTGATGAGGCGTACATTGATTTTTCGGGCCCTTCGGCGGCGCCGTTGGTGGTTGATCACGACCGGTTAGTAGTGCTTCAGACCCTCAGCAAATCGTTTGGTTTGGCTGGTCTACGCTGTGGTATGTGTTTTGCCCACAAGGATTTTGCTTCTATTCTTAATGCCATGAAGGCTCCGTACAACATCTCTTCGACCACCAGCGAAATCACCCGCCGCGCATTGCAGCCCGAAAGTATTGCAATCATGGAGTCGGTTGTTGAGAAGATCAAGGACGAGCGCTCCCGACTGGTCGAGGAGCTCCCCAAGATCCCTGGTGTAGGCAAGATCATCGGTGGTCTTGATGCGAACTTTTTGCTGGTCCAGATCCTCGACAAGCCTGGTGGAAAGCCCGACAACAACAAAGCGCTGCAGGTTTACGAGGGTCTCGCCCAGGGTCGTCAGGTGGTCGTACGTTTCCGGGGCAAGGAGATCAACTGCGAGGGCTGCCTTCGCATCTCCATTGGAACTCGTGACGAGAATGACCGGGTTCTCGATGAGCTACGGGACATTCTCAAGAGCTAGTTGAACTTTATAGATCCGACGATAGAAAACAAGGTTCTTCTAAAGGGAAGTGGTTGCAAAGCGAGCTAGTGTGACGGTAGACTCTCGAAAGGTGCGGATGTTGAATGCTATGATGCTAAATTCTATAGACCTATAACAGGCTCCAAATGGCCAGCCCTGGTTTGAGACTGGTAAGGTCTATATCATCTAGGGAAAGGTGCTTTTTGGTTGCCCAAATAGGCTTGCCAAACTTGGGCAACGCATTGGAGACTGGCGCCACCAGGTATGCGTGGCCACTGGCTTGAGCAATCACCTCCTCCAAAACAGCCGTACTGGCTCCCATGAGATCGACGACCGTCATTGTGTCGTTGAGCTTGGGGGCTGCTGCAACGGCCTTCAGCACCGATGGCAAGCTGTCAAGGCCCGTCGTAAGGGATGCAAATTCAACTTGTTGAGGGGTAAGACCAAGCAGCCATAGAGGCGGAGGATATGTTTTCCACCAAATGACAGTGCTGGGCCGCACCAAGTCGCGGATTTCGGCCAATGCTGGCACAATGCCTCCTTGATGGTAGGTACCCATGAGCAGTCCAAGGACAGCATTGAATACCAACCACAGAACGATGAGAATATTGCGTAGTCGAGGCCAGCTGATCCTTTGAATATCCATATTCATGCATAGCAATGGCACAACGGGCACCAAGAAGCGCGCCTCCTGGTGAGGAAATACTGATAAGCACAAGATCCCGGAAATGGCTGCCTGCATGGTAAGGGTGAGCTTGGGGGTAATTAGAAGCAGGCCTGGCCCCAGCAATTGTGGCAGGTTGATCAGTACATGAGTCCACCGCGAATGCAAGCCATGCAACGCAAGGTTGCTGGTTTGAGTATTGTACAAGACATTGTTCAGAGGGGCAATGACCCAGGAGTCGCGGCCATAAAGCGACGTGTCAATGCAAATGAACACTGCGCTGGCAACCACAAACGAAACTGCACAGCTCAGCAACGTCAAGCGATGTTTAAAAAAGAACTTGAGTAGCTGAAACCCCGGCAGAATGAAGTAACCAATGAAAGTGGGCCGATTGAACACCCCCAGGGCAAATAACCCACCAAGAATGACTGAATCGGCATGTCGGTCAAACGGAGTCGTGAAGGTGTGCTCAAACTCGTGAATGATCACTAAACACCATAAAAGCAAAATCGTCTCCAAAGAATTGGACAGTGTTCTTGCCTGGTATGTCAATGTGACATAGGAAGTGGACACAAACAACAGACTCCGGAGCTTGTCGCTATCGTACCCAGACAACCGATCCACGGCCATGTCCGTGAGAACCCAGCTCAAGACAGCCATGCCCAGCCGGAGCATGCGCAGCACGTTCACGGGGTCGGCATGGTCGGAGAAAAATGACATAGGCACGCCGTATATAAGCCATAAAGGTACCATACTTCGAATTGGCCGTTCCTCAGTAAACTCCCACGGTGCCTGCGCCGCCCAACCAAAATAGCCATTGGCAATCACTTGAGGACCTTGGAGATGCTCGTCAGGATGCAGATAGGACGGCTGTAGAGCCAGATAGACTCGCAGAATAAATGAGACAGCGAAAACTCCTCGCCATATCCGTCGGCTCTTGAAATTGAGTAAAACCATAGCCTTGTGGACAAGGTATCTCTTACTACAATGGTCACGAGATTATCTAGCCACCCAGTCAGCTGAACTTGTTGCCTGAATTCAACAAGATTGGTCATCAGATAGTTGACGCTCAAGTAACCAGTGTTGGTCAGCTGATAGTTTGAGCACAGTCATCACGAACAGGTAATTATGTAGTTCATGCCTAGTCATCGCAAACGCGGTGAAAAGTCCAGTTATATAATTTTTTTCCTTCATCATCTCAAAAAAAATGCCTGCTCCAACTGCTAGAAAGGAGCCAATTTCTGCTCCCTCTGAGCTGGTAGACGTTCCAGCCGTCAATAACGATGAGGATATGAACGACGTTATTATCAATGTTACAACCAATGTCCCTGTGGAAGCATCTGGCCACGATGAAAAAGATGGCATGGTTCTGGATGCTGAAGGCCGGCCCCAGTTTGCGTCGGAGGACAACACCCTCGAGGCCGTCAAAAAGGAGAAACGTGTAATTGCTGTACCTCCTCACCGCTTCACTCCTCTTAAACAATCGTGGAACAAGGTTTATTACCCATTGGTTGACCACCTTAAACTCCAGGTCAAAATGGATGTTCGCAGAAAACGCATTCTGCTTCGTACCGGCAAGGAGACTACCGACCGTTCGGCAATTCAAAAGGGTTACGACTTTCTGCGAGCGTTCATGCTTGGTTTTGATGTTGACGATGCCACGGCTTTGCTGAGACTCGACGATCTGTACATTGAGACTTTTGAGGTTAAGGATGTCAAGACTCTGCAAGGCGACCATCTCAGCCGTGCTATCGGCCGTATTGCCGGCAAGGATGGCAAGACCAAGTTTGCCATCGAGAATGCATCGCGCACGCGCGTGGTGCTTGCCGACTCCAAGATCCATATTTTGGGTGGCTTTTCCAACATCAAGATTGCCCGGGAGACCATTGTTAGTTTGATTCTTGGTGTGCCGCCGGGAAAGATTTACGGCAACCTGCGGATCATTTCGTCGCGCCTCAAGGAGAGATTCTAATATTTATTTTGGTTGTGCTTGTCCCGAAGGGGCTGGCTGTCGTTTCATCTCAATGGCTACGCTGGTAACAGTAAATAGTACATACGCTTTTTGGCATCATCTGTCTAATGCTTGACCGGCCAACCCCGGGCGATCATATTCGCTTCAATACGTTCCCAGATATGTTCCACCACCTCGCGGTCACGGAAGCGGTGCTGACGGTCCAGCACCTCAATCTTAACGTTCCATTGAGCAATCTGCGTTGGCACCTGGTCGCCCTTGTAAGTGAGGGCAAAGCCCAACACCTTGTGGAACAGTTGATTAGGGTCCTTCCACTTGTAGGACTTGAACTGCCATGCCTGGCCCGTCACGAATACCGCCACGACACGGTCCCAATACTCTGGTTTGAACTGGTCGGTTGAATCGACAACCACAAACCGCACGCTGCCAACAACCTTGGAGTTACGGGTGAGGCGCAGAAAGTTGGGCGACGAAGACTGCCTGAGAATGGGCTCAAATTTGCCTTGTTCCAAGAACTCCTTGACATTGGCCATATTTAAAAGACTGGACGGACTGGGGGATAGCAAAATGATTGGGTCTTGGTTCTTCCCTGGCGTAAGCTGGCCCGATGAAGGAGTTCCTGTCGCCGAAGCAGCCGCCGAGCTCGACTGGCCCTTGGAGCTAGGCCGTTTCTGCTTCTGACGATACGTCTGGATAATTTCGCGCCGGCACTGACTGCTCACAGCACTAAAGTCGATGTTCTTCGAGCCGTGCAGCACGGTTTGGTGGTCGGCCAACACCACCTCTTCAAGCAAGATCTGCTCCATGTCGGCCGGAATGGGCCGTTTTGTGACAGTGGCAGTAAAATCAAGTGATTTTTGCATACCCGACTTGCCTTGGTCCGAGACAGCACTTGCGGGGGCCGCTTGAGGCTTGATGAACTCACTGTCCAAAGATGAGCCGTCCAACCACGAAATTAGATCCACGCGTTCAAGAAGTTTGAGATGTAGAACATTAGAATCGTCGGCTTCCTGAATATATTCGGTGATACTCTTATCCTTGTTAAGCCAGCAGAACCACGCTACTTTGACAGTAATGGCGTCGTCACTGCCCGACGACGGAACAAAGTCCGTTTTGTCATCTACAGAGAGCAGTTTTGAGTCTCCGGGCAATTCAACTTTAAGGTTTAAGGCTTTCAGGAAGTCCGTCCCATTTCCTTCGGCGTCCACAGGCTCCACTGGAGCCCCGGCTGCTATGGCAGATCTCAGGACCTCCAAAGACATGTTGGTAAGCGGGAGGTCAGCGGCAGTTTCCAAGATCAACCTGCAGCTGGCGACATGACGAGACCGTCTAGGTAAACTAGCTATATGTTTGATGAGGTGGTAGCCAGCACGTCCCGCTTTTCGACGAGGCAGCAATGCCCATGGAAAGCACCGCCAACGAAAAGCACCACCCACTTGAAATAAGAATAAATAATGTAGCTATAATGCACATGAAATCACCGCATACAGGTTGTTCCAGCGCTGGGGTGGAAATAAAGATCTCCACATAGATCAACAGCTTCCAACGGCTCGGAAACACCATCCTCCAAAATATCGTAAATGCCCGGGTCCGACTGCTCGAAACCTTCCAGCAGCATGGACTGCCCATCTGACGGGCCATCGGACCGCCGTTGCTGAGCGGCTTCCCAAAAGCTTTCGGCCTTCGCGAGTACTTTGGATGGCCCGCTAGAAGCTGCGTCATCGTGAATCTGTTCATCGGTAGATAGTTCAATGTCTCCCAAAGCAACAGTATCTAGAGGCATGTAGCATTCTTCAGCTGCTCTCATTCGTTTCGCTGCCGGCGGCTCAGCTGTATGAGATGATGCGTGAAGCGGTACCAAGGACCCAGCAGTTGGAGGCATAGAAGTGGGCGGCTCAGAAGTAGAAAGCCCAACAGGAGGGGGCACAGAAGATCCTAGTGTAGGCTTGTTTTCAGTATTGTCAGAAGACTCACTTTTAACATGCTGAGGCCGAACTTCTGTAGCACGAGCATATGACTGGCTGGCGTCACTAGGGTCCTCGGGACTAAGGGTGGGAGGGGTTATAGGTAGTCTCTCACAGGCAGGAGTATGAGGCTCGGCAAATGCTGCCGATCCAACGGGTTCATCAGAATCATGTTTGGGTAAGTCAGGCGAATGAAAACGAGGTGCTTTGTTACGGCGGCCACCGCTAGCTGCCCGAGCCTCCTCAAGGCTCTCGATAACCTTGTTTAATGGTGTGTTGGGTCCATCAATGTGTTCTCTGCAGTCGCTGCCTTGACCGACAAGCTCCACGAGTTTGGTTAAACTCGATAAAAGCACATTCACTTTGGCTTCAAGTAACTCAACATACTCAGTAGTAAACACCCGGCCAGGCTGTTTCTTGCGATGGCTGAATGTACATAGCTGGCCATCATGGACACATCGGGTGCATGGTTTGCTGCCGTCGCACTTGGTTTTCTTGACTCGGCAAGAATCGCAAGCGCACAGGACTCGTTTCCGATTATCATCTCTCATGACTGGGGCGATCTGATGATGCGGAATTTGTGTGCATCCTATTATAGCTTGCCCTACTGATCAGCTGGTGCAGTAACCTCGCCCCGCACCTGCGGACTTACCCTACATGGCTTGCGCCGCAACACGATCAGCAACCGCTCGCCACAGACCCATGGATTTTACACACAAAAAGCTATATTATTTTATACCTAGTGTGATTCGACGCTGCTGGTGCCCTTCATCTATCACAGCATTTTGGCGGGTATGATTGCGGGGTTTCCTTGCAGAAAGGCTAGCCGCCCTGCAGCAGCAATGCACACCCCATCCCCGATGTCGAAGCAATAGGAACAAGATGGCACTGATCAGCCGACATATTTACGTTGAGATCGCCTGAAATATGCATACGTTGCTCTGCTATTCGGTAGAAATGCCTCACCGTAGGTTTCTGCGCCGCCCCTAGTCGATTATCCTCAACCCCACATTTCCTTCCACGCTTATCAATGGGATGCGATCGCCAAATGCAGGAGGTATGTTTGCTGCATCCAAAAAATTGTCCAACAGGCAGTCTGCTCGGGGAACACGAAGGAGTGTACTAATCAAACCTTGAATAGCAGGCCTATAGAAATCGGGGTCATGCGGTCAAACATGCCGCTGGCTTCCAGATTGTAATTCAAGCTTGTGGTTGCTTTCACAGCATCTCTCACGTGACATGGCTAGTCATCCCTACCCTGCATTAGGTGGTTCCCTTGTTGTCCCCAAGATCTGGCACTGTGGTACCCCCAAAGTTCGCTTAGAATATCTCCCCGAGCGAGATATCTTTTTAATTTTGGTTTCAAGTGGTGGAGATTAATTTAAAGCTAAATAATATTTGAAGCTACTTTTATCCGAAAATCTCGTTGTGATTCTCGATACACGAAGTGAGAACGCATGTGGGTAAATGTAGTGTCGGAGCAAACACTATTCCCACATTGCCCATGGTCATCCTATTCTTGGCACAGTTTTGAGTTACCTTGACAAGCACCTCAATAACGACCTTGAGGAGATCACGATTTTCACTTGGTAGCTGCGTAACTGCCTGCTTGACTTTGGCACATCGCCGCTGCTCGTCGAGAGCAAGCCATTGGCTAACTGGCTCGTCTCGTGCTGTCACCAGTAGAGGGTCAGGAAGCTGGCGCAAATACCGTTTGAACAGCGATGCACACACATGCATGTCTGCCCCGGCTGCCACCAAATCGCAGTCGCCTTTGATTTCAAACTCCTGGGCAATGCGGTCCACACTGGCCTGCAACCCAGAAACACGGAAAATCCCTTCTTCACTGAAAGCATCCTGGTCTTCCAAAACTTCAAGGCAACGGGCGACTATGGATGGAACTTCAATGCCACGTACGGCTTGGGCTGAGTAGCCGATCGCATCAGGAAGTCTCGCTCCAAAGACGTTCGCACCAGCGTGGTTGCTATTGCCCGAGTGGTTGCCATTGCCAGAATTGCCGTTTCCAGCATGAATGCCAGGCTGGGCGAGAACAGAGTGAGTATGGCCATTTGGCTTTGCCAGTTCGACTCCAAGCCCAAGTCGATACAACTCCTCCTCGCTCAGATCTGTGCACGACGAGGATGCAACCGAATCAATGCTGTGTCGTCGGAACCGCTGCGAAACGGGGCTGCGGGGACTACCAATAGCCCTGCCAAGGTGTCGCCAACGGTACGGCCGCTCAGGAAGTGGCTTGTGGGCCATTTGGTTGGGCCGAGCTCGAGTGCTGACCTCCAGCATGGTCAACCAGCGGGTGCGCTCCGTATCGGACTCAGCACAGAAAACAACCCGGTCCTTACGGCCTCGATGCTCTGTGATAGCAAACGCGTGTCGCTCGTCGGAGGTGCCAATGGTTGGCTCCTCTACCTTCACCACTGATGCCCGTTCCATCAGAATGGTGTCAAGCTTGGTACCCTCCGGGCGGTCGAAGACATCAAGGACATTCCCATTTACGCAATAGTATTTGACTTTCCATTGCCCAAACCGCGCTCTGGTCAAGAGATAGCCCACATTGTTATCTGCCGCGGGCATGTCTACAATGTTGGAGCGGTAAAAGGTGTTGCATGCCTTGAGAATATTATTGTGAGAATTGCCCTTTGCCTTAGAGGGTTTTGTGGACGCAATGGTGTGCAATGCCCTAAAATAGGCCTTGAGCATATCAATGCGGACATCGACATTGATAGGCGTGGCGTTGCCAAACAAAGATTTTTCGGGTAGATGAGGAAGAAACGCACCAAGCCGCACGGAAGAGGGTCGTACCTTATCATCAAAAGCCCGCAACTGAGCGTAAGTCTTGGCAAAACTCCACAGCCTATGGTCGATATTTGCCGAAAACACGGCAGCGACTTCATTCCCGTCAGGGCCCTTGAGTCCTGCAGGGACTTTACCAATTAGCCCAAGCTCAACGGTAACTTGAATATTTTCGACATTCTCAGAGGTGTTGCTCACCGTCCTGTATAGGTCTCCGTATTGCTGTAGCAACGAGAACGTTGGCGACGGCTCAGGGCTGTCTACCAGTGAGGTCGTGGGAGGCGGGGTGCTCGGCACCGGCACCGAGTAAACGGCCTGGTTTCCCACCAATCTGTTGACAGTCTCTTTAGACGAGATTCTCGACTTCTGTTCCAAGGCTTTCTCCGACAACTGTGATTGATCCGATGACGACTTAGACAAGGGCGCCATCAATGGCGGGTCGATGCCAGCCGTAGCCCGGGAAGAACTGGATCCTCTGGTTTGAATGCTCAGACCAGCAGCTTTGTGAGAGACAGAAGCCAACTGGAGATCTGCTGCCGGAAGATCCGCTGCCTTGGAACTGCTTTTGAGACCGAGTAATGTGGTTTCGATCTCGTTGATATGATCCTGCTGGAGAACGAGCAGCTGCGAGAGCTGAAGAGTCTGAGTCTGAACCTTTGAGATCTGGTCCAGCGCTCGTTCTAAGAGTGCAGCAGTATCTGTCTCGTTTGACATAGAAATGATGGTGTGGTGTGAGGATCGAATGTCTGCGGGGTAGATCCAAGGATCATCTTGCCCTGCATTTATCTGCGCGTTTGTCAGTGCTCTGCATTGGACGAATGGGGACATGCATCAAGCGTGCATGGGATGTTCCGAGCCTCGCCACCAACATTCGAAACCCCACTTTGCGCTCTCAATAACACCAGCGTCTAGATCTGATTCAAACGCGTTGTCTAATACCTACATGTATAATATTCTAGTCGTTAGTTCCACCGGCCCGCACTACCCCCATGTTGAAGTGGGGTGCCCCGCATCCTGCAATGAGGTAACCAGGGTGCATGACTGAATGAATGACCTTTCGGGCAAAAGATATTTTTATAACATTACCAGGAGTATTCCATGGCGCTTTTATAGCTTTTTCATAACCGCTGCATAGATATTTCATCTATGCCGAATCGAAACCTCTTCAAGGTTTCTTGGCCCCTGACAACCTTTCATAGCCTTTTTATGCCTCCACATGGTCATCAACCACCATGCAAGATCTCTGTGGGTTAATCACCATTCAAATCAATATATTAAGGTCGCCTAGTTATGCTTTTAAGCTTGGTGGCCATCAGAAACTGGCGCTCGCCTACCCTTCTGTAGCGCTTCTGTAGCCTTTGGCCATGTATCTCAACAAGGGCATCTCAGCTGTTGAAGTAATCGTCGCATGCGTCTATCAACGCTTGCTTCTCAAGCTGTTCACTTTCCACCATATCCAACAACTCGCTGATTCGGTTCTGGAAGCGACGGGTGATTCGGTCCTGGTACTCAGACGCCAGCGAATGTAGCTTCTGCTCGTATTCGCGATGAAGCGCCTCGGCCACGCTTTCAAGATCGTCCTCATGCTTGGCCTGTTCAGTGCGCAGAGCCATGTTCAAAGCATCTACTTCGGTCTTCGCAGCCCGCAATTGGGCACGCAGTTCGGTGTTTTCGAGCTCCAGTGTCGCGTCGTTACTCTCTAGTCCGATGCGTTGCAGCCGAGGGAACGCCGGCGGTGAAAGCGGTGGAAGTTGCCGCTTTAGAGACTGCCTGACCACTTTCATTCTCTTCTTTAAAATAGTCTCTGGTGAAAGTCCCTCATCTCCACGTTTCCGGGGGGACCGGTCCGCGCGCTGGTCCGCATGGCGTTCTCCTGAACCATCCATTGGCCTCTCGGTTTGTCTCTCAATGTGTCTTTGCCCACGGCTGGGCAACCCATGGGATCCGTTTTCCGGAACGAGTTTAGGGATTCGAAGGTCTGTTTCCATATCAACCGTCTTCATTCCCCTCTCTTGGTTCCGCGTCGACTCATTCCGTGTCGCGGGACCCGAGTATGGACCATATTCGGCGCCATTGGGCGCGCCCTTCTCGCGCATAACGGGAACTCTAGCGTTTGTGGTACCATCAAATTTACTTATTGGCCTTACGGGGTTTTGTGGAGTTCGCGTGCCTTCTTCCTCAGGACCGACCATGATAAGATGTTCGTGCGTCTGGTGCCATAATCAACACTGTTTGGGATACATGTGAGCTAGATGCGCTCTGGCCAGCTGCATTCAAGTACTGCAAGGTCTATTTTTCGGGGGTAGAACAGAATGTCAAAGACCCCTTCTAGTTCACAATTATTTCTGGTTTTATCGTAAAGATTTTTCTGTCGCTTCTTTGGCTTGTACTTGGTGAATTCCGCTGGTCCGTTCTTTAGTCAACCATGGCTCTTTTATTGCCGATCCATCAGCCTACCAATGCTCTTGTGTCGACGGTTGGCTGCATACTTTCAAAAGATAGCCAAAGTCTGGTGAGTGCAGTGCCAGGATGGCTTGTGATCCGTCCAATTTTGCCATCAGGCCTCGGGCCAGCTGAACTCATTCGAGTTAATGGATCAGTCGGAAGCCTTTCTATTCTGGCCCCTGCCAAAGATGGGCCCGGCTTGCTCGTGTCGACGTTTCAATCCGGATTGATTGAAGTCGTAGTTTACAGCAATCACACCTTTGTGAAGAAACACAGCTTCCAGGTATCCGTAGTGCAGTCCAAGCAGCCTCAAGCGCACCAAACCGCCGTAAATGCCTCGAAAACTGGCCTGATTGTGAGCCTGGGATCTTCCCTGGTTCACTTGAAGCTTCAAAAGGATGTACGACATTTCTGCCAAGAATTCAGTGATGGCATCATAACGTCAATGGCATGGATCGACTCAAGGCTTGTCATTCTCTACAAACAGCCTGGACCCGTCCACACGGTTGGAGTCTACAAGGTTACGCCCACCCGGGTCGTTCAAGTGTCCAGCAGCCCACTCGACGACGAGGGTATTAAAGTGATATCTTGGCAGGACCGTGTGCTAGTTGTCGGAACGAGCACTCTATCATTTATCGATCAAGAGGGCAACATGAGTCTTGTACGCACTTTTGCGGAACCTGTTGCAGCGGCGACTTTATTAGGAGCCGATCTATTATGTGTATTCGCGAATGGACGGCTTTCAAGACTGGACGTTTCCAAATCAACAGCCCCGTTGAGTCTGGCTGCTACGCTTGAGGCTACATCTGGAATCCGCCTTACGCCGCTCGACAGCCGTTTATTACTTGTAGAAACGCTTGTCTCATCGCCAAAAGTCCTGGCTATCCCCAGTGGAACAATTCTGCAAACCTGGACAAATCCAGGGCCCATCAGCAACCTCTTGCAGATGGTAGACCAAGGAGGACACTCGCAGTTCATCACCACTGGCACAGAGGTGCTTAACTCCACGGCTTTTCTGGCAAAGTTTGTTGCTTGTCCTAAGGTGAAGCACGAAGTTGGATGCGACGACCTTGTCACGGTCTTCAAGTTGTCGCGCGACACGTTCATTACCAGTAACTATTCCAGCACAGTTGCTTGGAAATTAAAAAATGGTGCTATTGAAGCCCTGGAAGAACTCCCCTCACAGCTAAACTTTTTCACTTCCTCTCAACCTACTTTGGCGGCTTCGAGCAAGGTGCAAGTTACGCCGGAAGGTGTCCGTCTGCAGCACAAGTCAATCGAAATCCCATTGCATCTAGCTGCTGCTTGCGATAGCAAAGTCTTGGCAGCTCATGAAGCAAGCCTGTACACCTTTGATGATGGTGCAACGTCGCAGGAGAAGCTGGAGTTCCCAATTGTAGCGGTGGCCACAAATGGTGCAGTAGACCTCTATGCTACTGAAGCCAGGTTGTTTGCAAGGCGCAATAAAGCAGTTACCGAAATCGACATTAGCGGCAGCACTCTGTCGTTGAACGTGACTGACAAGTACATCGTTGTTGTTTCCACTAGGGGACTTGTTGAGATCTACGATACAAACTCATACTCGAAAGTTTTTGAGTACAGCCTAAGCGACCGGTCGCCCACGGCTGTATTTTGCGAATCAGGAATATTTGTGGCCGGTCCGACCTCAGCAACACTTATTCTGGATGAAAGATGGGGATTTTTGCCTCTGAAACTCGCCGGATACCCCGCTTCGAACTGTGTGACCCCGCTGCAAGGCGACACCGTCGTCAATGCTAGTTCTCAGGGCCTGCAGATCGTAGAACTACCAGCTGCCGAACAGCTGCAAACAGCCTCGCAGTATTATCCGCAAACCTCACTAGGAGCCATGGCGCAGATTCAAGCGGACCGCTTGGTCACGGCCGAGACGAGGTTCAGTGCGCCAAACAGCTTCCTGCCCTGCGACATGTCCCTCAGGATCTCAAACTCTCCATTTCAAGTCCAGTCCCAGCTCTCTCTTGGCGAGGGGTTCGTCGTAGATAAGATTTTGAAGATTGTGTGGCCCCAAAAGCACTTTCAAGGGTTTGTGGTCTCTGCCATATCCATGGCGGCCAATGACGAGCCTACAAAAGCCCTAATTCTTTTGTATGACTACACCCAGACGGTACTGCTTGACTCTATTTCCTTAAAAGCAGCCGTATCTGATATATGCCATGTCCAGGTGCGCGAAAACGCACCTTTTTTTCTGGTCGGTGTCGCCTGCCACCTCCAGCTGTGGCGGTTGAAAAGCACAGAAACCGGTCCCAAGTTGCAGATATGCCGCAATGTGGCCAGTGTCGCTAGTGCAGTATCGAAAATCGACTGTCATGGTACCTATATGTTTGTTGCGGATATGATCCGCATGGTCTCGATTGCTCAAATCGACCGAGCAGGTAGGGCCAATGGCATTCTAAACTGCAACACTGTGCGCTGGGCTGTTTCAGGAGCTATCATCCAAACTGATCCAGTACAGGTACTGTGTGGAAATGTCTATGGAGACCTACTTCTCCTGGAGGTAGACTCGTCGCATGCGCCCGGCGCTGATGACGACAAGCAACTCAACATCTCCCAGGAACTGCAGCTCGGTCAGACGGTGACGGCCATTGTGCGTCCTAATGATCTACAACTCGAAGTGCTGAAAGGTTCCACATCTCAGCTGCTCCATTCCATTTTGCCGGCGGCCTATCTCTCAACATCGTCAGGAGGAATCTATGCCTACTCGCCCATCACTGACGAACACCTCCAGGAACAGCTATTGGAGCTTGTTAAATATATCAACAGTACCTACCCGGCCCTGGGAGAAGAGCACAGTGAATCAGGAATTGTGGACGCGTCATTTCTTATGCGGTTTCTTTCTACGGGGGGCCAGGAACTTCAAAATGGTTTGGATGCTCTAGGTGTGGACACACTATGGGCTGAGGAGCTGGGCTTCGCACTAAATAGCATCATTCACTAAAATAACAGTATATATTTGCATCAATTACTCCACCACATATTTTTCGGGGATCTGACTGTATACTCGGAGGCAGATGTTTGAAAATTTGAGTATCTAAGGGACAAAGATGCGGTCTCAAAATCCTCAGTAAATGGGCGTCTGGTGTAGTTGGTTATCACATGCGCTTAGCATGCGCGAGGTCCCCGGTTCGATTCCGGTGTCGTCCAATTTTTTTTGCTTGCAGTCAATCTTGATGGTCGTTGTACCGTATAATATTCTTTGGCGCTCAACGGCGAATTTTAGACTCGACTTTTCCAAGTTATAAAAGATTTGCTCTGCTTCATTCCTAAGAAGCTGAAAAGGACAGCACTATCCATACCAGTGGTATCTGCAAAAAAATTGGACGACACCGGAATCGAACCGGGGACCTCGCGCATGCTAAGCGCATGTGATAACCAACTACACCAGACGCCCATTTTCTGGGGGTTGTAAATTACGTTTTATCATACTCGTATTCTCTTGTTTCGACTGCATGCTGCTGTGGACTCGCATCCCCAAAATGGCGCGAGAAACACTCTAGGCGTAGTAATTATCTGATCTTCTACACTAACGGGAGGCATTATTTGAGGGCGGCGGCAAAATCAGCAATGAGATCATCAATGTCCTCACAGCCAACCGATACGCGCAATAAAGTATCGGGACAGTGCTCATCAGACATGCGTCTCCACTCAATGGTACTTTCGACACTGCCAAGCGAGGTACAGTGATGGAACAGACGAAGCTTCGAAGGCAGAGCTTTCGCTGAGCCGACAGTATCCAAAAGGATCGAGAAAACAGGCGGTCCTCCCAAAGGAAGCTGTTTCTTAGCGTACTCATCGTCTTGCAACGAAGCGTGAAGAACCTTCTTGAGTTTGGGGAGCTCGCTCTTGTGGCTCTCAAGATAGGCCACCAGCTTGTTTGCGTTGTCTGTCTGGGTCTTGACCCGCATGTTGAAGGTTCTCAGCGACCGCAGGAGCAGCCATGATTCTAGGGAGGGAAGAATAGTTCCAAGCAATAGCCGGTCGTGTAAAAGCGCTTTCTTAATGTCAGGGCTCTTGGTGACCAAAACTCCAGCCAGAGTATCTGAATGACCAGCAAGGTACTTTGTGGCCGAATGATGGACCATATCAACGCCCCACTTGAAAGGATCCTGCAAAGGCGGCGGGGCAAAAGTGCTGTCGACAATCAAATAGGCACCACGGTCATGGGCAATTTTAGCGTAGTGCTCAATGTCGAACACGGTTCCATTGGGGTTGATTGGGGTTTCAAGATGGATCACGTCGCCTTTGTTGAGCAGACTGGGGTCACTGTCCAGCGGATAGACCTTAGTACCATAATTGCGATTGAGTAGCTCCAAGATTCCTGTCACTCCGTGATAACCATCGGCCACAAACACTACTTTGGGGTTGTAGTAGGTCATGGCTGCATAGAAGGCCGATAGTCCAGACGAATAGACAATCGCCTCACCGTGGAAAATCTCGCCTAGCACCTTTTCAACTCTCGAAACATTGGGCTGGCTGATCCGCGAGTAGACATGAGTATCATTATCCAACCCAGGCACTAGATTATCCGGGTTAGAGTCATACTTGTACGTAGTAGATACTCGGATTGGAGGGGCCACGTCCTTGACATCGGCAATTTCATCATCTCCGTGGATAGACAAAGTAGCCAATTTGTCGAGGTCAGACATGTATAGAACAACAAATAAGGGGAGGGGATCGGCTAATAATGAGTATGGCACGTGATGCGAGATCATCGCTCCTGCATGGTCCAGTGGTCGTTGGGTATATACATAGACCTCGAGAGCAATTGCTCTTGACTGATTGAACAGGATTTTATACATTTTAGCTTAAAGCAGTAAGATATTCAAGATTCAGAGGTTTTGAGCCGGGCTTTGACATAGCCTTAACCAAACGAGACATGAGGTCCTCAATCTTCTTCTTCCTGGTCCTCATCTTCCTCTTCGGCTTCGCCGCGCTCAAAGATCTCTCGTCCCGTAGAGCGACCAAACGGCCGCTCTTTGGCTTTGTCCAAACCCATCTCTGCTCGGAACTTAGCCCTCCATTCAGCGTACGACTCCTTGGTAACCGGAGTGCCATGAAACTTTTCCTGCTCCTTGGCCTCAGCGATCTCCAATTGCTTGATCTTTTCCAGCTCCATCTCCTTGATTTTATCAGCATATAGCTCCTCGGCGGTATCCTTGATCTGCGAGATGATAGTGAAAACAGACGGCAGTCCCAGGTTCTCTTCGGCAATTTCAGTCGCCGACTTGCGAAGGGATTGCAAGTCTTCCGTTGTAAAATCATAAACAAAATCTGCTGCTGCTGCTGCTGCTTGAGGATCATCTTCCTCAACCTGTTCGTTGTCGATGTCCAGCACCGGCACAACCTCTGGATATTCTGTTGGGTACTCGACACTGATATTCAGTTGGCGTGCAGGCGTGGTTTCGAGTCGAAGATGGACACTATAGCGGGTATTCGAGTAAATCTCCAGCTCATCCGGGTAGATGGACTCTAATATACCAATTTCCTCTTGCTGTTCGTCGGTCATTTGTGAACGATTACATATGAGTGTGTCTGAGCTGCTGCTTCAAGACCCAGTACGGGCGGTCGCAGAAGCAGAGGCAGCGGTCGCAGCTGCTCCAAATGATCTGGAAACGCTACAAGTACTGGCTGAGATCCATTTTGAACTAGGTAATGCTCAGCAGGCGTACGACATTTTGGAAAAGTGCGCGCAGATGGACCCTGACGGATCCAAGGGAGGATTTGAAAAGTTTCTGTGGTTGGGCCAACTTACCGGTGGACGTCAAGGAGTAGAGTGGTACACTAGGGGAATTGAGGGATTACGGTCGATTAATGCCAACAATAAAATTATTACTGCACTGCTCGGCATGATTGATATCTGGATGACCGACCTTTGTATGGAGCCAGAAGCAGAGAGCACCTGCGAGCGATTGATAGCCGATGCTTTGCTGTTGGACGAGTTGGCTCCAGAAACATGGTCTATTCTCGGCAGTATTCGTATCTCACAAATCCGCAATGATGATGCTAGTGCAGCTTTAGAGAAAAGCTGGGATCTCTATAGCGCCCAGCTCGACCATGCCGTGCACCCAAATGTGATCCCGTCGCTTGTTCGGCTAGGCCAAAGTATGATCGAGATGGACATGTATGAGCTTGTGCTTGATGTGACCAGCAAATTGGTTCGGCTAGACGACCAGATACCGGACGTTTACTATCTTAATGCATTGGCCCACCAGATGGGTCTGGCCAATAGCGACAATGAGCTAGACTCGGCGCGCCATAATGTGGCTATCCGCGACGCCATTGAGCTCATGAACCAGCTTCCGGATGTGGACCCGGAAATGATTCAGGCAGGCCAAGATTTGGTAGCATCACTTCCGGAAGTTACAGTAGAGGTGCCCGATTCGGACGACGAAGAGATGGAACAGTTACAATGACGCCCCAATATCTCACTGCCTTCATTTTTGCAAGAAGTCGCTTGTTTTTGTGCTGCTGTGGTGAACTACAGTGCATGTACTGCTGGCATGAACCGTTCGGCTGTCCGAGAGCGAGAGGCCGTCCCCACTGTGCATGAAGGTTAGTTTTATTAGTAGATAATCCTGCTGGATAGTATATATCTGCCCGCAGATACTCAGTTGAGACTAAGGTTCTCGAGGTTAAGGTTGCCCGAAGAAGAGTCTTGGAGGCTGCTGTTGGGCCGGCCACTACCGGACTGCGGTTCGCTGGCAGAAGTGGCAGAGGCACTAGAAGTGCCAGTGGCAGGCCGTGCAGCATCTACTCCACGCGATGCTTCTAGGGAACCTTCCGATGCTGCAGAGGCTGAGTGGGATACTGGCATGTCCTCCCATTCGTCTTCGCCCGGTTCTCCATTGTGGGATGCGGCTTCAGGGTTATGAATGTCCTCTTCGGGCAAGAGTTGTACGTATTCTTCCGGAATCAGGCCAGTTTCGCCCGTCTCTAGGTTTTCGCCCACCAACCAACCTTGGCCGTGGCGGTAGGAGACCCAAATAACCTGGCCCTCTTGAAGTGCTGTCTCGTTGTCGTTTTCGGGACTAAAGTCGAATAATGCAACGGCCCGGCGGTGAATGCTATCAGCCGCAAGATCTGTTTCTTGTTCCTGGGACTGTTGTCCTTGAGGTAGCCGCTCGTTCTCGGCCTCTTGCTCTTTCTCGTTCTCATTTAATGGTGAAGAAATGGCTCCATAATGCATGGGGTGGAATTCGGGGTATGCAAAGTCGCGAACGATACAATAGCTCAGCGAAGACTTGAACTCTGGAAGCTCAGACATATTACGGTGTATTCCAAAGATCGGTGGGGATTGGTCTTTGAAGCAATAAACAGGGCGGTCCGTGCGGACTGGCCGAATGGAAGTTGAAGTTGGGTGCTTGACTAAAATTGGACTGCCTAAACACCAGTCTAACCCCCACTCCAAGTCACGCCGCTTGAGATGATGTTAGGTAACTCCGAGTCTTGGTCCCAGAGTAGCCCGAAACTCTTTCTCAGTGTCTTAATGACTTCTGCGCACCGGCCGACACTCGACCCTGCCAAGGGCAAAATGGAGCCTGATACGGGCATTCTACATTCTAGAGCCATGCCTGCACATACGAAATTGAAGATGAGGCGCCAGCAGAAGGCTGCTGATTTGGCAGAACAGGCATTAAACAAACCCGACGAGCCTTTGGAACAGCAACCCGCTGTTGCAATTGACCCGCCAAAGGATGGTGAACTCGCCAAGACAGTACCTGCTGAACGCGTTCAGTCCGCCGATTCTTCTCAACCCGCCGAACCAGTTGGAGATCAGGCAGCTGCGAAGGTTACTGAGTCCGACGAATCTGCACAATCTGAATCTGAATTCGAGGATTCTGACTCTGAAAGCGAGCTGATGCGTCAACTGGAAACGATCCAGAAAGATCGCCAGGCTCCTCAACCCAACAAGAGAAAGAGAGCCTGGATGGATGAAACCGTCTTTTCGGAGGAGACAACCCAGCGGCCTTCCGAATACTTTGTCAACGACTCCCTTCATACAGACCACCACCGCAATTTCATGAAGAGGTACACTCGATAGGTTCGTGTGGATGTCACGACCATCGGAACCTGTTTTTGTATTTTTATATATTTATTCGTCTTAGTTGCTCCTGTATACGTTCGGTGGATGATGATGGGAATAAAGGCTTAGTAGGCTGCAAGAGCCCCTGTTTTGTCATGACCGTCTATTCATTCTGGATGTTTGATAGGCACACCGAGTGCGTCTTTCACCGAGAGTGGAACAAAGTAGGTGGTGCCACCAGTGCGAAAGGAGAGGACGATACAGCAAAGCTCATTTTCGGTATCGTGTTCTCGCTCCGCAACATGGTGCAGAAATTAAGCAACGGCAACTTCTTGTCCTATAAAACCAGCCGCTACAAGCTTCACTACTTTGAATCTCCCTCCAACCTTAAACTGGTTCTCATTACTGACCCGTACATGGAGTCAATACCCTCGGTTTTGCAGCAGATTTACGCGAATCTGTACATTGAGTACGTGGTCAAAAACCCCTTAAGTCCCATTGAGCACTCTGGCGGCGCAGGCGTCGATAACGAGATGTTCAGTATTGGCTTAGACTCTTTTGTGCGGTCTCTTCCCGGTTTTGCATAGAACTATTTATTTTTCTGAGCCCTAGGTAATAAGTTTAGACACTCATCTGCAGACCCTCGTAGGAGTAGGTTTCGACGAGTGGGTTTCCAACGAGCGCATTTCAAGCATTTCAAGCGAGCGCATTTTCAACATGTACGTTTATGGTGCAACGGCAAGCTGTTTAGCTCCTTCGGAGGGAATGGGATCCTCCTTGACTCCCACAGGAATCAACTCCTCAACAGGTTCAGCATTTACCTCATGTCTCTGCTTTTTCTCGGTGGGCCCCTCATCACCTTTCAGACCAGTCTCATTCTTACGCTTCATAGAAACTTTGCCATTGCTCGCAACTCCATCAACTACGCGGAACAAAGGCTGGCATCGCCAATATGGAACAGAGAGGTACTCACCATCCTTCTTCACACTGTCTACGGTTTCGGGATCAGCGTAAATGGCATCAACATGAGCCTCTACCTGCTTGACGATATCTTCGTACTTGTCGTACTCACCGCGGCGAATGGGTCCAATTTGGTTGCGGATATCAATAGCGTGAGGCAAGAACGACCGCAGAATTTTGAAGAAATGGCTCTTCATAGCAGCTGCAGATGCACGCCCCTCACATGCCTTCGCAATCTCGAAATATTCCCGTAACAGCTTGTCCACGCGGGGAAACTGCACGTCAATGGCTTCAGTAATAGGCTCGAATACCGACGGATTCACAAGGTTTGTCTCGGCAGACATCACTGCATCTGCTCCTGTAGCATCAATGCATTTGTCAATATCCTCGCTATAAATGATGTTTCCATTGGCAAAAATGACCGTGTCGGCGGGCAAGTTGTCTCGTAAGTACTTGATGTAGCTCCAGTCGGCCAGCCCCGTCTGCTGACCCTTCATCTCACGGGTTCGTCCATGAACTGTGAGAAACTGAGCACCAGCATCAAGAACCATCTTGGCGTACTCCAATGTCTTTTCCTTGCTTTCGAAAATACGGATTTTTGCTGTGACTGGAATCTCGAGTTCGTCATGCAGCTTTTTGATAAGGCTGTGAACCAGCTCCCACTCCTCCATTAAAAAGGCGCCATAGTGGCCCTTTCGAGCAATCCCCTGAGGGCAACCTAAATTGAGATCAACCGCGTCGCATCGGCCCACCACATGCTTCGCGGCCTCGAGGAGCTCATCAGGCTTGTTGGCACAAAACTGAACGATTAACGGCCGATCGGTTGTTTCGTCACCATCAGCACCGCAAAAATTGTCCCGCCGGTAGGTTTCGTTGCTGCCAAAAAGTCGAGCGTTATACATTGGCGAGTAGCACAGGTCGGCACCGTGACGCCGGCTCAAAATGCGCCAGGCAAGTTCACTCTGGTCAACCATGGGTGCCACGATCTTCTTGGGCGACCCCAAAGCTTTGTAAAGCTCACGGCCTTGCAGTTTTGAGCCATTTCCGCTGCTCATGCTTGCAAGTAGTCTTCGAAACAGAATGAGAAAACTTGTGAATTCAAGCTCAAAAAATGTTTATCTTATCTGTTAGTAATATCGCCAATGCATCAGTCTTTAACGGCCCCAGCATAGGGGCCACTGGATCGGTTTTGCCGCATTAATACTCCATGGACACATTTAGTACAGTTTCGATAGCAGGGGTACTCACCCAGTGCACCAGGAATCATATATGAACTTAGATAGCTCGTACCGTCTGCTTGATGCTCTCCCAGAACTGGCACAGAATATCAAGCGGAATCACTATAAACCAATCATTGCGATATGTCGGTGTTCAAAGCGGCACTTACGGAGGGATGAAGCTGTCTGCCTCTTGATTGCACGAATGCCCCTGCGTTATCTGAAACTCCGATCTACTCGGATAACGCATGATCACGTGTCGTCGCGTATATCTTTCGATAGAATGAATTGACCAACTCAAGTTCCACACCCAAGAAGTTGACCGTAGCTGGATCCTCAATACTCGAAAATCAATATGGCCAGCTATACCTATCTCGAGATATACTCCCGAGACCATGCATGCACCCCAGATGTCACTGCACGTGATGCATGAATGAGACATAAATATGCGAGCGATACGGTCGACTTCAACTATCTGTCCCATGTCCGCGACAATCAACAGCGAGCTGACTGCCAAGTCTACGTATACCCCTGACAAGGACAAGCTCGACCAGAAGTATGGGTTACACCCGTTTACACATGTAGGGCCCCCCTCTGAGGATATCGCATATGTATCCCTGCAGGCGATTGACCTAGGAAAGTTTCAAGAAGGGGCCTCCGAGGAAGCAATTGCTTCTCGCAAACAATTGGCCAAAGAACTTGATCTTAGTTTGCGGACTCACGGCTTCTTTTTCCTTACCAACCATGGTGTCGATGCTGCCACTATTTCCCGTCTAGACTCTATCAGTCAAGCACTACATGGTATTTCTCAGGATGAAAAGCTATCCCACAGATCAGCTGGTCTCACCTCCGATGAGGACATCGGAGACAAGGAGGGTGCCGAGCGCGGTGCTGGCTTCAAGCCACGGCAATACTGGAGCATGGCGAACGGCGTGAAGGATAACATCGAGTTCTACAACTTCACTCACATCGCTCATGAGAAGGCACGCTGGGATCAAAACCATCCGGAAATTGCACGGGCTTATCTCAATGAAGTCGCCAACTATTACAGATTCTTGCATTTCTCGGTATTGCGTCGGCTAACCGTCCTATGTGATATAATCCTGGAGCTTCCTGAAGGAACCATCTTTGACAGATACTACCGTATTGTTCCGGGTGATATTCAGACGTCTGGAGGTGGCTTCGGCCGCTTCATGATGTACTATGGCCACTCATCTGAGGAAAACAAGAAAACTGATGACACTTGGCTACGCGGGCACAGCGACAGCACAGGGTTTACATTCATTGTAAGTCAGCCCATGGTCTCTCTTCAAATTAGAGATTATAAAACTGAGACATGGAAGTATGTGCCTCACGTTCCCGGCGCGCTAATTGTGAATATTGGCGATGCCATGGAATTCATTACAGGTGGTTATTGGCCAAGTACCATCCATCGCGTTGTGAACCCACCTGAATCTCAACAAGGTCACATTCGGCACAGTATTATCTACTTCTGCAAGCCGTCCTGGGAAACTATCATTGATCCTGAGAGCTTGGGATCGCCACTGCTGGAACGCCTCGGCATCAAGAGCCCAAGCGAATGGGAACGGATCACATACGGAGAGTGGGATATTGAAAAGGGCCGTCTATTTGGCAAATCGAAGGTCAATAACAAGCCCGGTGAAGCACCAAATCCCGTCCAAATTCGCGGTCGTCTTGCTGAACGCTGGCTTCCCCGTGACATCACCGTGTAAAGAAGTGACCATCTGTAGACGTCCCCATATCCTTTATCTTCCACATCTTTTCTGTAGTTCGCATGTTTCTCTTTCTTCCATTGTTAAGTACAGTTACCCGGCTCTCTCAATGGGACAGTGGGCAACGTGCAATCTGTTACCCGGCATATCTATATCATACGGGGTGTACGCCAGTAAAAAAGGCGATTATTATAATAAAGGGGAACATGGCAAGCTTTGCAAACGTGTGTACCTGTATACACTGGTCAAAAGGTGAATATAATAGAGGGGACCACCGTGAGTTTTAACTTCAAACGTGTGTACAACGGGTGCTCAGTTTTCTAACTCTCTTCAAGCAGTAGCACCCGCTACTACCAAATGAGAGTGCTTTGCACAAATCGGACAACTCAGGCTTAATCTCAGTGGATCGTAACAACAAGGCTACTCTACCACTTACAATACCCGGTCGTACATTCAAGTCGTCTGCAAGAGATTTATCCCCGCATATAATAACATTGCTATCCACCAGCAAACAAACAACAATTCCAGTTG
>JAJMBL010000027.1:0-32791 GCA_030565285.1 Wickerhamiella brachini | reverse complement strand
GCTCTGTTGACTAGTCTCGAGGACAAGGCGGCTGACTTTGCTAAGGTTGGTGCTTCCCAGATTGTTGCTGGTGATGTTGCTGGCTTGTGGCAGCCTGCTGCTAATGTTGAGTCGAAGATCTTTGCTCTGATTCCTAGCGGAGTTGACTGCAGTGTTATCACAGCTGCTTCACAGCTTGGCGGCTCTCTTGCTAATGGCTTCACTACTGCTGCGTCTGTGTTCTCTACTACAGTTGGTCAGTTCCCTACTGCGCCCACTGCTTGCATTGATCAGCACAAGCGCGCGCTTGAACAGTGCCCGTCGTCTGCCGCGCCTTCGTCTGCCGCGCCCTCTTCTACTGGGGCTTCGTCGGCTGAGACATCCTCTGGTCCCTCATCTGCCTCGCCTTCTGGAGAGCCTTCATCTCCTGCACCTTCTTCAGCCGTTCCTACGACCGTTGCACCCTCGTCTGCTTCACCATCTGGCGAGTCATCTGCCTGCACTCCCACTACTTGTGAGAGCACTCCAATTCCCACCACTGGCGTCTTTGTCCAGATCAGTGCTGTTCAGGCTTCTATTGCCGATCTCAACAGTGCTGTGAAGGGCTGGTCGTCGGCCAATGGCCTTGCTGGCGCTCTTGGTATTCAGCAGAAGTATGACCCTCTGAGCCAAGCTGTTGTGAGCTTGGATTCTGCTGCCGGTGGTATTTCTAGCGTTGGTGTCTGTGAGGTCAACGGCTACGTTGGAGCTCTTGGCTCGCTTGTGAGCGACATTAGTGCTCTGTTAACTAGTCTCCAGGACAAGGCCGGTGACTTTGCTAAGGTCGGTGCCTCTCAGATTGTTGCTGGCGATGTTGCTGGCTTGTGGCAGCCTGCTGCCAACGTTGAGTCGAAGATCTTTGCTCTGATTCCCGGTGGAGTTGATTGCAGCGTTATCACAGCTGCTTCGCAACTTGGTGGCTCTCTTGCTAATGGATTCACTGCTGCTGCGTCTGTATTCTCTACCACAGTCGGCCAGTTCCCCACTGCACCTACTGCATGTGCTGCTGATCAATGTGGAACCACCGGCCCTACTGGAAATCCTACTGGTCCTACTGGTAACCCCACTGGCAACCCCACTGGTAACCCCACTGGCAACCCCACTGGCAACCCCACTGGCAACCCCACTGGCAACCCCACTGGCAACCCCACTGGCAACCCCACTGGCAACCCCACTGGCAACCCCACTGGCAACTCCACTGGCAACCCCACTGGCAACCCCACTGGCAACCCCACTGGTAACCCCACTGGTAACCCTACTGGACAACCTACTGGTAAGCCAACTGGTGGACACACTGGAGGTGCGGATACAACTGTAACCACTGTTGTGACCTCGTTCACGACTTACTGCCCCACTCCTACGACTCTGACCGTTGGTGACAAGACCTACACAGTGACTTCTGCCACTACGCTAACTATTACTGACTGCCCGTGCACCATCACGTCGACCAAGCCTGCTGGAACTCAACCTGCTGGCACCAAGCCTGCTGGTACTCAGCCTGCCGGTACCAAGCCTGCTGGCACTCAGCCTGCCGGTACCAAGCCTGCTGGCACTCAGCCCGCCGGTACTAAGCCTGCTGGCACTCAGCCCGCCGGTACTAAGCCTGCTGGCACTCAACCCGCCGGTACTAAGCCTGCTGGTACCACTTCGCCCGCTGGACATGGTGGCCAGGATACCACTGTCACCACGGTTGTATCGTCGTACACCACGTACTGCCCCACCACTGGTAAGGTTACTGTGGGAGATCACACCTACACGATCACGCAGCCCACGACCCTGACCATCACCAACTGCCCGTGCACTATCACGAGTGTCAAGCCAGGCACTGCTCCTGCGGGCACTGCCCCGGCAGGCACTGCACCTGGTAATCCTCCAGCTGGCTCTAAGTCTGCTGGCGGCAACCCTCCTGCAGGCACTGCACCTGGTAATCCTCCCGCCGGCTCCCACTCTGCTGGCGGCAATCCTCCTGCAGGTACTAATCCTGGCACTGCCCCTAGCCAGGCTACTCACAGCGTCCCGGCTGCTGTGCCGTCTGGAAGCACCAGCGGCGTGGTGCCTGCGAACGGAGCTGCCTCTGCGGTGGTTGGCGTTGGCGCACTTATTTTCGGTGCTGCCGCGCTTTTCGTGTAAACTAGGACCAATAGTTGTTTCCCTTGATATATTTAGTTCGTATTATATACCCTTCTGATTTTGCTTTTGCACGTTCTTGAGGGGTCTTGTTTTACAGTCTGGTTGCCCGCGAATACGCAACTTAGACCCCTTATGTTATACCGACCACTGACCTTTGACGGTCGTGAACTTTCGCAAATGCCCGTTTTCTTGTTGTTATTCACCACGATTCACGATACATTGGTGGCTCGCGGTGCTTCAGATCGGGACTTCATAGTAGAATTATAGTAGATAAATCGAAGTGATTTGGACTGCCCCAACCTCCAGGCAGATCTTAATCTAAACCTAGGGAAGCGAGGACTTCACCATACCGCTTTGCGCTTGAGGGACTATATTGGACCTTGGTGGCCGTCTGGCTGTCTGCCTGGGCCACTCGGTCCCCTACCCTGACTCATGCTGGCTGCGAAACATGCCCGGTATTTCCAGCGCTGTTTGGCCATGTTTCCTACGCAGGTAGAGGAATACGACTCATCCCATGTGTCGTTGGTATTTTTCTGTATTCTCGGCCTGCGCTTACTGGGCGAGACGCCTATTGGAACGCCGGACGAATGGGCTCAATGGGCTCTTCGTCGGCAGGTCACACCTGCCGGCGGTTTCAGGGGCTCGGCAATGCATTGTATCGGTGATAAGAGTCGTTACGACCCCGAAGTTCTTAGTGCGACGTTCTTTTCGTTGGCAATTCTGGCCATGACCAGAGCGGGGCAGGCCCCGTTAGGTGTTGAACAGGCGGCTAGCCTTGATAAGGAGACTGGTGGCCCTTGCATAGACAAGGAGGCCATATTATCGTTTGTTAAGGCGTGCCAATTACCGAGCGGCGTGTTTTTGCCTATGCCCGGGATCGAGGCTGGTGGTGAGCCAAGTGTTCGTCACAGCTATACGGCTTTGGCAATTCTCGAGCTGCTAGGAATTGATGATGGCGACGTCAAAGCCAAAGCTGCTCACTATATCCAGAGCTGCCAGACCTTTGAGGGAGGGTTTGGTGAAAGTAGCGGGTCCGAGGCCCATGTTGGGTTGACATTCTGTTGTTTAGGAGCATTGAAGCTGTGCGGCAGGCTAGACTTGATAGACACTGACCGCGTGGTGGACTTCCTTGTTCATCGCCAGGGTCTAGACGGCGGCTTCAATGGTCGCATCAATAAGCTGGCAGATACCTGTTACTCTTTCTGGGCCGGGGCGTCTCTTGCGATTATTGGGCGTCGAGATCTTGCGGATGCCGCTGCTGCGCGGCGGTTTCTGCTGGACGAGTGCCAGGACGATATGCTGGGCGGTTTCGTCAAAGTCAAGGGGTCGCGGGCCGACCCTCTACACTCTTGTTTGGGGCTATGCGCATTGTCCTTGTTTGGCGAGCCGCTGAAAGAGCTGGATCCGTTGCTATGTCTTCCGGCAGAGGATGTCGCCGCCGCGAGAGCTCAGCGGGCGTTGTGAGGAAACTCCATGAGTGACAATTCTGGTATATTAAGGCTCAATTTAAGTTCCCAATGGGCTATACATTAGTTTACAGGACTACAGTTCTACAGGTCTACAGGATTAGACGTCAAGACAACAGGGCACGAGCCACTGAAGCAGAGAGATCACCCCAGCATGCTGCCGTAACGGTCAATGCGCCGCACCAGCTCTTCATAAATACACCAGCTGACACCTGCACTGAGCGCCTTGCGGGCCAGCCGCAGCGACAGCCCATCAAACAGGCTGCGCACTCCACCGTCGCGCACAATCAGCCGAACAGCCGTCACAAACGACGTGTATCGTTTAGGGTCCAGCTGAACACGGGTCTTAATGGTGTCGAACGGCGACGTGGCCGTAGTGGCCAGGCTGGCGGCTGTGACGGCGGATGCGGAGTTGAGCATCGCCGATTGCGTGGATGAACGGTACTTGGAGCCAGTGGGGAACACGACGTTGAGCACATCTTTGCACTTTTCGTAGAAAAGCACATAGAGCCCCGCATATGGCGCATCCCGGGTCAGCGTAACGCCATAGCCCACGAAAAACCCGCGGATCCCAGCTTCTTTATACAGGGACTTTGTGGCCTGCCAGAGTGAGGTATATCTGTATAGCGACGACTCGAACCGTACTTTGAGAACTGTAATAGGCATAGTGATAAACCCTACCGTTCCACGAGCTACCGCTCCGGTCATGAGATTTGCTTGCATTGACAGTTTGGGCAGATCGCTGGAATAGCCGCCGGTTCCCTTTGAGGCCGAAGCTGCCAATGTTGCTCGCATCTGGCCAAGCAACGTGAGGTACAATGAGGCTCCCACCGATGTCCTTAATGCAGAAGGAAGGGTTCCTCGCCATAGTTCAAACGGACTTTTCATTTGTTTGAGGACCGCCAAGATAGACCCGCCATTGGCCTGCTGGACCCGGGTTTTCAGGAGATCCAGTGGTTGCAAAGCAACCGAGGATGTTAGCCCCCCGAAGAAACCAGCATAGAGATGCGATTTCGCTTTGAATTCGCTCATTTCTTCAAACCCCGCGAACTCTTTCTGTGTCTTCGAATGTCTCGTCAAGGAGGAGTGGGGTTCACTCAGGCTGGAGCCAGCAGTGACTAAGCTCCTCGGCGGGACACACAGCTGCCCCGATGAGGCCCTGAAGCGTAAACAGCTTTACGGGTGTGTGCTCCACTATACAAACGGGTAATTGAGCTCCGCTTTCTAGATCAGGAATTTCTTTCTCCAATTGATTCAGATCGGGGATCAAATTGGCGACCGAGTTGGTGGCTGGATTGGGGAGAGAAACGCTAACCGGCGTCTCGCGGAAACCCTCGCCTGTGCTTTTCAGGTAGGCTTCGCGCACGCACCACATGATGCAAAACTCACGGTCTGATTGTGGCAAAGGACTAAAAAGGGCTGCGCACTGCTCGCGAGTGAATTGCGGGGGATTGCTGCCGTAGGTGAGGTCAATTCCAACTGCCGGTTGGCCCACAATTGCAATGCACAGGTTATCGTGATGCGACAGGTTGAAATCAAGATCAGGTCGAGAAAACTCTGGCCGGCCCGTGGCAGTATGGTCGATTTGGGTAAGATAGCGGCCAGCCAGGTAGCCTTTAAGCCAACGCGACGTGGCTGCGACGCCCTGCGCGGCTGTCTCGACAATGAAAACCTCGGCTTTGTCAGGCATCCAACCCCACATTTGCCAACCATCAGCCCACATGCGAGAGGACTTGATCAACTCGGCGGTGTCGTTTCTGCGGGACCCGCAGGTGGCGAACTCGCCACTGGCAAAGAAGCTGGAGTTTCTGGAGTCCAAGAAGATGACTTCTGAGGAGATCGACGAGGCACTTCGTCGGGCTCAAGAAGCCCCAGCCGAGGCCGCTCCTACTAGCTCTACCAGCTCCACTGGAGGTGTGGTGGCACCACAAGCATCACGTATTCCTTCCACTGCCACCATTGGTCCCCCTGTAGGCGCATACCCATCGCTGCGGTACATGCCACCGCCACCGGTGCCCAAAAGGGACTGGAAAGACTATTTTGTGATGGCCACAGTTAGCGTGGGGGTTGCCTATGCTTTGTATGAGGTTGGCAAGCGCTATGTACTGCCGATGATTGTGCCTCCCACTCCCGCGTCGCTCGAAGCCGATAAGCAGGCGCTGGAGCACGAATTCGCCCGCACTGAGGCGCTGGTGGAGCAGCTGCAACGAGATACCGAGGAGCTGAAGTTAAAGGAGGAGGAGCGTAGCGTCGAGTTCAAGGAAGTCATGGCATCTGCACGGGAAACTGTCGAAAGTGCGCGGAAGCATGCCGAGGAACGGCAGACCGAGTTTGTCGCTTTGAAACGCAACCTCGACAGTCTCAAAGATACAGTGCCACGCTCGCTGGAGGCGTATCGCGTGACGCAAGACCAAGGTCTCAAGGAGCTTCTGGCGGACGTCAAGAGTCTCAAGCAGCTGGTCTCGAACCGCGTGCGTACCGGCTCGCCAGGTGTGCCGCCGGCCAGCTCCGTGCCAAATTCGGTTCCTGGAACACTACCCACTTCGGTACCGAGCTCACAGCCGTCTGCATCTGATTCGCCTGCATCGGGCGTGGCCGGTGGTGATGATTTCATTCCTGTACCGGGTGGAGCCGTAGGAACGAGCTCGCGCACGACAGGGCCGCCTGCGCCAAAGGCAGCACCTCCTGCCGGTATTCCTGCATGGCAGCTGGCCTCCAAGGGTACGTAAGGGTACGTAGTGAGGTGTAGTTGAGATATGCGACTTTGAGATTAAGGTATCTTAAGTTAGTACCCTTTTCGCCCAGTAGTCTCGAATAAAGAGGAAACTACCTCCCTCTAGCATCCTTTGGAGGTAAGAGAGTTTCCTGCGGAATTGATACGAGATTTGTTTAGGACTTGCTTTAGGGGTTATTGTAGGGCTATTTTAGCAGCTCTTTGAGCTATTATTTCGGAAACTGATGCACCTTGAGCGTCACTCTGAGCAGCGCTTGTGGTTCCCAAACTTTATTAATGGCTAGTTCCTGTCCCATCAGTCATCATGTCGAGTGCTGCCATAGATCTGGCCAGTGATCCGAAAGCCGCCCAGCCCCCGACAGATTCGGTAAGTTGCTTGGATTTCTCGCCAACCGCCGATTTGTTGAGCGTGGGCGCATGGGACAACAAGGTACGGATCTATGAGGTGGCTGCGTCCGGCACTGCGGTGGGCCGCGCACTATACGACCACGAGGCCCCCGTGTTGGCAACCTCCTGGCTTGCGGATGGGTCTAAGGTTGTGAGTGGTGGCTGCGACAATGCAGTTCGTGCATACGATCTCCAATCAGGCCAGGCCATGCAGATTGGATCACACGACGCGCCCGTCAAGTGCGTGAATTCCGTGGACGTGGGCTCGCCAATGATAGCCACGGCCAGCTGGGATAAGACGCTGAAATACTGGGACTTGCGCCAGCAAAACCCTGTGTCGGTGCTGCAGCTGCCCGACCGTGCATACTGTATGGACTCGCAAAAAAAGCTGCTGGTGGTGGGATGTGCGGACCGGCGCGTGGTGACCATCGACCTTAATAGTCCCCAGACGATTTTCCGCAATAGTGAATCGCCGCTGAAACTGATGACCAGAGATGTGGCTTGCACCATAGACGGTAGCGGCTATGCCATTTCGTCCATTGAGGGACGCTGTGCCATCCAATATATTGACGAAGCAAAGCAGGCCAGTCTCGGCTTTTCCTTCCGATGCCATCGGCAGTCACAGACCACACCCAAGCCTGGCGACAATATCTACGCAGTCGACTCGGTATGCTTCCACCCCGTTTATGGCACGCTCGTCACTGCGGGCTCGGATGGCGCCATTCATTTCTGGGATAAAGAGTCCAAGCTGCGGCTGCGCTACTCACGGCCGCTACCGGGTGCCGTACCCGCCACGTGCTTCAATAAATCGGGCTCGCTGTTTTCCTATGCAGTCAGCTATGATTGGTCCAAGGGCTATCAATATCACACACCCAATTACCCGATCGAAGTGCGCGTTCACGTGGTCAAGGATGTGGAGGTCATGCCACGCCCTCGGACCGGACGCTAATGCTAGCAGGCTAGTATTTGTCTTTGTAGATCCTATATGCGTTAACTATTTTGCTTTGGTGTCTGCTAGCTCGCTGCTATCTCTGAGTGCGCTGCTAAAAAGGGTGCTAAAGGCGCGCCGCTAGCGCAACATTAGCGCTGAAACTCTGGCAGCTAACACTTCAGCAGCCCACTAGATTAGTAGCCACTGCGGCTAAGCAAGAGAATACTCGTCGTCACTAACGTGCTCGCTAGGTGCCGCACTGGCCGAGGGCGACGGCACAGTGGACGAAACAATGCTGTCGTCATCGTCATCGTCGTCGCCATCTTCATCCTCACCTCGCTCTTCCAGCTCCACCTTGAGCTCGTGACACAGCTCAAAACACTCGGCTATAAGGCTGTTGACCAGACCCTGGCCCGCGGGAACAACACCGCCCACAATGAACTTGCCATCCACCCGCATGTTATCAATACTGGCCAGCTTCATTTGATAAGGGTAAAGCTCCCTCAAATTTGACAGGCCGCCCATACCCCGCACCTCGGACAGGCACCGCCGCGTGGTGAGTAGCTGGTTGTACACGGGCGACAGCGACTCAGCAACAGGCTCGGCAAGGTCCAGCAGCTTGAAAACCATAGCATAACACTTGCGCACAAGATACAAAGGAATGATATACTCGGTAAGCGGCGAGTCGGTCAGCGGATCCACCTGCATCTTGGCCGTCAGCAGCTGGTTGTAGCCCGTGAGCTCGGTGGTGTACGAGTAGAGATCGCTTTCGCGCAGCGTCCAGCGATGGGTCATCAAAAACATCTCAAAAGTGTGGTCCATGGCCAACAACGGCTCAATGGTGGGTGCTAGTTCTTCGGCAATCGGAAGTCCAGCACTGAAATCAACAGTATACCCTCGAGACAGCCGCAGAATCTGGCGCACCAGCTTGACCGACGGGGTATCCTCAGCTTGACGGTCCAGATGCGACTCGATCTTGTCGAACTTGTCACGGATATCCTCAATTGGCGTATAATCAAACTCCTTCTTGACCAGCATGCGAGCGGCAATGCCCAGCACCTCCCGCCGCAAGTGAATGATCTGCGAGTAGACCGCCTGGTCATGCTCGGTGAGCTGAGCAAACAATGATCGCGACTGCTCCAGCAGCTGCCGGCATTCGTCCAGTCGAGTCTGAATAAGGTACCGTACCTCAGCAGACACACCGATAACACTGGTGTCTTCCGGCTCTTCCAGAAGCCCCTGCAACTCGTCCACTCGTGATAGAAGCAAGCTAGCCTCACTGGGCGTATAGTTGGGGATATTGGTTATATGCAACAGCAAATGATGTTCCGTAGATACTGTCGCATAGCCAGCCGGCGCGGCACGGGTCAACCCCAACGTCAAAAACAGTAGCGAGAAGATAAACAGCATATCCTCACAGGCCCGCGTGGTCTCGTTATCCTGCTTCAAAGCATCCACAGTTACTCCGGCGAGAATAGTTTCGAACTGCGAATATAGGGGCAACACCGATTCGACATTGATATATCTAAGTTAGTTTCTTGATTGATTGGGTGATTGATTGGGCCGCTCCCCAGCCGGCTGATAGAGCTGCCATTGCCTCGGCAGCGGCTTCTCAGGCAGCAGATTGGGACGGCCAAACACTTACTTTGTGCGGTCTCTTTTTAAACTCTTGAGAGTGAGTTTAAGCTCCTCCAATTTCTTGATGGCGGTGGTCATAACCGTAGATCACTGCAGTGGGTATGTCGGGGTGTGTCCAGTAAGCAAGCACTAGATGGCGGGGCAAGGGCTCGACCGCCGAACTAGAGCGGGATATAAAGGTTCCCATGACCCGCCGGTGGCCGACATGTAAGCTGACCGAGCATTCAAAACTGACATAAGCTCGGTCCCCTAGGTAAGGGAGGGAGGTATCCAGGCAAGGGAAAGGGTTGATAACACAGGTAAGGGCAAGCATAATTGGAGCGTCCAGGCTAGGGGAAGGACTCAGGAAAGGGAAAGGGGTCTTGCGTTGCGTTGTAAAGACAAGGGTTTGATTATTTCAAGCACTTGATCGTGAAGCTTGCAGATAATTAGACAGTATTATTTGCTATTGCCATTTTATTTTCTATTGACCTTTGGACACCCTAGACAGCTGTCATATGTAAACACCTTAGATACTAGTGGTGCTGTCAACCGTATGGCCCAGAGCTCCAAATTGGGAAACCGTTCGCATTGAACCCTTACCCGAAACACTGGTCTTGTTCCTTGGATGATGGTGGTCCCATAAATGGCGACAAAGATGGAGCTGAAATGAGCAAGCCACTCATGACATCGCCAGTTTTTACCTTCAATAAAGTCTGGAGTCCCTATTATATGGTAGTTATCACTTTTTTTGGATAGTACGACTTGCTGCAAATTTGATCCCTTGCAGATATCAATTAAAGCCCACACCAACCCTGCAGCCCTCCTGCATGGTCGTGTTTGCCGGGTAACTAATTATAGTCCAGCGCGAAGCCATCTGCTCCGGTGCAGATGGTTTTCCAATATTTTTGGACAACTAAAGACTAACATACTTGAAGCAGCTCATCTTTAGTTGAAATAGACTTGAATTACGCGTAGAGCGGCGAGGTGGCCGCCCAGGACGCGTCGGTGGCTGACAGTCACTCTGCATTCAAATGCTGCAGCAATATCCCTCCCATCCCCCCTCGTCAAGCCATCGTTCAGGTCATCACCACCGAGTTTCTCACAAGCAATTGACGGCGCTCAGTTGATTGAAAAACTGTCAATTAGAAATGGTCGACGTATACAATCCCCGAGCAGCAGCGGCTGCCACTCATAATGCCACGGCAGAGAAGGTTTTGCGAAGAGCAGAAATCGCCCGTATCACCAGCAACCTCAAGAGCCGGCTGGCTCTTGCGTCGTTTAAGACCCGCCGTGGGCTTCAAAACTGCGATCTGGACACGCTGGAGGCCCAGACAAAGACGCGCGAACTAGGGGCCCACAGTCCCTTGAAGGGCCATCTTGATGATCACAGCCCTTTGAAGGGCCAGCTGGGCGCACAGAGCGGACCCTTGACGGGCCAGCTTAGCAGCCAGATTGGAGGCCAACTCGCGGGCCAACTCGGAGGCCAACTGGGTGGCCAGCTGTCCTCTCAGTCGCCTCATCAGGAGCCGAAATCCGACTCACGCAGCCCTAAGCGCGACTTTGATTCGTTCAACGGCCATCTGCGCAAGCAACACCTTGTAGAACAGCTCCGGCGCGGGTCCCCTCGCCGGGGACACCCTAATATGATGGGTCGGGTCTTGGGTGGTCCCTTGGAGGTCAATGGTGGTAGCCCCATTGCTGGCAGAAAGCGAGCATGCACGTTGGAACAAGGAACCACCAACATGCCTGCGCCGTCGCGGCTTCCACATAGTGCCAGCATGCCGCACAATCTGTCGCGGGCTGAGCTGGATCCACGCATCACACACTCGCCGTCTACGCCACCACCAAAGGAGGAAACTGACGACAAGGGGCCGTCCACGCCCAAGTCGTCCAGCGACCAGGATGGTGCCAATCTGTTGCTTTATCTGGCCACATCGCCTGGCCGAGGAATGGTGCCACGTACGCCAGGCACGCCTGACTTCAACTTCAACGAGTATTGCAACATCTTTACTCCGTCGCCCACGATGAACCGGCCCCACGCCATGACGCCCAGCAGCATTTGCCGGGCGCGGCAACGCCTTACGTTTGATTAATTTATGCGCTCTTTATTTAATTCTTCTGGAGTCTGGACGTATCGGCAGCAGCCTTCTATCAGCAGCAGCCGTCAGGAGCAGATTTAGCTATCAATGAACTACTTATCACTGGTCCACGCCCAACTATTAGCAGTAGCTATAGGGGCAACCACAGCTGTCGGGAGCAGCGTCTATTATGCAATGAATGCCCGTGCTCCCAGAACGCGTTTATCTGGTTACCCTGACAACCATGCACGGACTTTTGGATCTAGCAGACTTAACGATCCTTATGATGGCTCGGGCATAGTCGAATCATTATCCCCATACTCAAATAAGTACAGCCCCTCCTTTGTCTTGAGCAAAATCCCGGAATGCTTTTAATAGAATGCCGAGCCTCGCCGGCCCAAACCCCACCAGACCACAGGGGTGCTTGCATAAGCTCCAGCCCCGGAGTGGTCAGGGTTTATCTCTCATTTTTGGTCAGACGTTTTCACCTTCGCCGGGCACACCCAACTAGCTTGTTTTTCCGGTTATTATTGGTCAAGGACGCTTCGGATCTCTACTGCGCACTCATCTGCCATAAACTCTCTAAGAACGCGTCTCCCCACCTTCGTTCCAGGTCCGACCCTCAGTAACAGTTTCCCCCTCTTCTGTTTAAAGCGTCCACATTTCCATCAGAGCCAACGAGCCATTCTCTGAGCTTTCTCTCTGAACTCATTCCATCGGATCTATCGCAACTTCACATGCACACCTGGCAGTGGCCACTTCTATTTTCTCTATACCTTCTTGCGTTGCCATCGGGCGGCGCGTCGCAAGAATGGGTCCAAACCACCGCAAAGGGCTGTTACAGCGGCCTAAGCGGCTTCACATCCGTGGGAACCTCGCCTTCCATGACGTCCATGTACTGCGCTCAGCAGTGTAAAGGCCAAGGTTATGCGGTCGGTGCCGTGACCAACGGCGACGAATGCTATTGCGGCAACACAGTGCCATCGGGAGGCACCACTGATGGATGCTCAATCACATGCCCGGCCTATCCCAGTGAAACGTGTGGCGGCAGCAACGGCGAGTACAACGTTTTTGTGATTGTTGGTATGACGACAAGTGCTGCTGGGGGCGGCTCTTCGACCTCCAGTAGCACTGGGTCGTCAACCTCTTCCCTACCGGCCACATCCTCTTCTTCCTCTTCCTCTTCAGACACACATACCCAGAGCTCGTCTTCTTCTTCTACAGACACTCAAACTCAAAGCTCGTCGGCTGCTACGGATACGAGTAGTTCCACCACCGCAGCTGCCAGCAGCACGACCGGCAGCTCGAGCAGTGCCAGCAGCAGTAGCTCGAGCTCGGCGTTTAGCACTGGGTCCAGCAGCAGCAGCTCGGCGACAGGAGGCTCCAGCGGTAGCTCGAGCTCCTCGCAGCATGCCACGTCAACGGTCGCTCAGACAGCCACAGCCACCGTGACGGCAACCAGCAGTGCGTCGGCGTCGGCGGGGGCGGCTGCGCAAAACCATAGCAGCAAAAAAGGCCTTTCTGGAGGCGCTATTGCAGGCATCGTTGTAGGCTCGCTGGCGGGCGTTGCAGCCATTGCCGCCGTGGTCATTCTCTTGTGTCTACGGCGGCGGAGAGACGACGACGAGTACTACTCGCCCGAGGCATCGCCGTCTCGCTTCAAAGACTCCATGGGCGGCTCATTCCACAGCGGCTACAACACGTCGTATCCTGTGGTGGACCAGCGGCTCAATCCCACGATGCTTGGCGGCGACCATCGCATCTCCATAGCCTCATTGGCCGATGCAAGGGACTATTCCCGGCAGATTTTGACGGTGGCCAATCCCGACGAAAAGTCGTGAACCTAGGCTCGTCGTCATGTATTGCGACAAACATCGCCCGTTGCGGGCTGCGACAAACGTCGCCTATCGCGTTCAGCGACTACTACGAAAACGCGCATGCAAAGTAGCTTAATGTATTGTATTTAGTATTTTTACCCATGATTGAATTGTTCAGTGCTTTGATAGTTTGACGATTCCTGCGTGTATTGGGCACGAATCATCATGGACCGTTATGGACCGTCAACCATGGGTTCACAAATCTTCGACAGACCATTCACCGATCTTGGACAGACAATTTTACAAATTTAAGGTTAACTGCTCCTGCGACGACTGGCTGCGGATGAGATCTAATTATCCACGTGCTGATCAGCCAGCTCGAATCTAAACATCTAAGCATAATCTCGACATGGCAAGCAACTTAGTAACATGTCTCGAGGTCGCCAACCGTTGCGACGCCGGTCGTCGTTTTTCTCGCCTTCCCCGTCGCCTCCACCCGTCAAGGAAAGCGATGAAAAAGCCTTTGCGAGCGATGATCGCCATTTCAGCATGTTGCGCCAGCTGCAGATCGCCGACTACATCACAATGCTGAATTGCTATTGTGGTTTCAACTCGGTCATTTCCAGTAGCCGCTACATTCTTAGCCAAGGCAGCCAGTTGAGCCAGCTGAGCCAGGGCGTTCCTTTGGACCCCAAGTACGCATATCGCGCCATGTTCTTCACGTTCCTGGGATTCTTTTTCGACGTGTTTGATGGCCGCGTGGCCCGCTGGCAAAACAAGTCTTCGCTCATGGGCAAGGAGCTCGACTCACTGGCTGACTTGGTATCGTTTGGAGTTGCTCCTGCCACTGTTGGGTTCAGCCTGGGCCTACAAACCACTTTGGATTTGCTGATTCTTAGCTTTTTCGTGCTATGTGGTTTGCTGCGTCTGGCTCGGTTCAACGTCACTGCTGCCATTTTATCCAAGGGCCAAAACAAAGTGCCGTACTTTGAAGGCTTGCCTATTCCCTCGTCGCTCGGGTTGGTTTTGATTATGGCTTTTGCTACATCCCGCAATGCCATTCATGAAAGCCTGCCTGGCGGATTGTGGTTCGCCAACACCGCTCTGGCATTCCACCCTGCCGCTCTGATTTTCTTTGTATCCGGCTGCACGATGATCTCCAAGAGTCTGCGTATTCCAAAGCTGTGAGCTGTTATGACTATATAAATATGAGTATCGCCAATATCGCCCGACCCGAAAATGAGTCCACGGCAAGGGTCAATGTTCATAGTCCCAAGACTCGAGATCCGTGACCGAAGATCCGAGGCAAAGACTCACAAAGACCCCTAGCTAGCACCCTCCTTAACGCTTTGTTTTTAAAACCACTTCGATCTTTCACCTGAAATTAAACTGTTGTGCCGCATCTTAGTGGCTGGCCCCACTTGAAACCCTTGCCGCAACGCGTGCGTGCTTGCTGGGGCCCGGCTTTCTCGCCAAGATAGTATCAGAAATGTGTCCTAATTGAAAATGTTAAGAGCTATGCTGGATCAAACGATCAATTCCCTAATCGGAGTCCAGCAACTGGTCATAGACTGACTTGACCTCGTTGCGGTTGCTCATGCTGCCCACAGCAAGCAACTTGCGTCATCCCGCAGCAACTGCAGCCGCCTTACCCACCGCGCAGGCGGATTGCTTTCCATCATCATGACTGACGCTCCAACCAAGGAGAAAGTAATTGACCCAGCCGAGGCCAAGGCCGAGGCATCCAAGCTCTCTGGCACTCAAGTGCATGGCACTGAGGCACATGGCACCCCCACGCCTGGTGCACAGACGCAGGGCTCTGTCCCCAGCAAGCCTGCTGCCGAGAAGACCATTGGTGGATCTGAGAAGGCTCCTGCCTCTACTGGTTCTGAGACAGTTCCTGAGAAGTCCAAGAAGGTATCCGGCGCTGCTGGCACGACCTCTGCCGGCACTGGTACCGCTGGTACTGGCAGCAGCGGCACCGCAAGCAGCAGCGGCAACACTCCTGCCGTGGTCTCTGATTCCAAGGCCGACCCTCAGGACTTTATCCATACGGCCAAGAGCCTCAAGAACCCTCCGCCTGAGCAGGATCAGGCAGTGCAAGAGCGGGCCAAAGAGGTTGTTGCTGAGGCCGAGAAAATCTCCCCCGATCCTCTCAAGCAATTCAAGTTCCCCGGTGCTCTGAATCCCACACCGCTGATGGTTGCTCGCAGCAACACCTGGAACAAGTTGTTGCGCGCTTTGGTCGTCTACTTCAAGGAAGTTGCCCGTGTCATGGACGAGACCGCCAAGCTGCAGGACGCTGCCGCTCGCGCAATTGATATTCCGTTTTTGGAGGGTGCAAACATCCGCGTACCCACCCCCACCCCTCACCCGGGTAACTATCTGCGCAATGCATCCGCAGAGTTCAAGGAGAATGAGGACCTGATGTTTGCTCCCTATGGTAATGAGTCGGTTTCTGATATCCCCATCACTCTTCTCAAGTTGCACAAGGACGCGGCCAAGACTGCTGCGCAAGCATCGCCTCTTATCACTCGCGAGCTGATTCCCCGTTTGGAACAGATCCGCCGCGATCTGACCCAAGCAACTGCTGATTTTACCAAGATGGGCACCAAGTTCAAGGACGCTGCGGCAATCACCGGCCAGCAAAAGGCCACCGAAAAGGAAATCCAAAACTACGAGACCGCAATTGACTCGGTGCTGGCCGGCCACACCCCCAACACGGACCCGTACGTGCTCAAGCTGGGCGTGGACCACCAGCTCAAGCGCCAGGTCGCGGCTGAGAACCACTTGCTGGACTCTTACAGCTACGTTGAGAATGCTGCCAAGGCAGTTGATAAGGGTGTTATGACCGAGCTGCAGGAGGTCATTAAGGAATACACCAATGCGTTGGGTGTATATGGCGACATTTACGTGAATGCCGCCGCCCAGCTCGTGGAGGGCGTCGTATCCAAATCGCCGCTTTACGAGCTTGACAGCTTCACCACCCGTGAGCCGCACGTGTTTGTGAATGCAGACGTGCCGCAGCGCTCGATCGAGGCCGCAAACTTCAAGCACAAGAACTCGAACCTGGCTCGTGCCGTGCTCAAGGGCGACCTGGAGCGCCGCACCAAGTATCTCAAGTCGTTTGTCAAGGCAGAGTACATTCTGACCCCACAGACGCTGATCGAGCTCAAGAATGGGCAGCCCGAGGTTGGCATCGATCTGTCGGACGCCACTATTGAGACTGACCACAAACACCACGGTGGCGACCGGTTTGTGCTCAACGCACGCCAGGTCAATTCCTCGTCGGGCAAGGCCCACACCTGGGTCTTCCGCTCCGACAAGGCCAAGGACTGGGTCAGTGCGCTGCAGAAGATCACCGGCGCCAAGAGTGCCAGTGCGCGCGCCGAGGCTCTGTTCGGTAGTCTGGAGGGCGCTCCTGCGTCTGCTGGTACTACTGGCACTACTGGTGCTACTGGTGCTACTGGCACCACTGCCTCGACCGGTGTGCCCGCTGGACCCGGCGGCGCATCCAAGGCCGCTGGTGTTGGTGCTACTGGTACTTCTGGTGCTCCCACCGGCGTATCGTCCGGCGCTGGACCTGAGGCAATTGGTTCTGCCACCCGGGAGGCGCCTGCTGCTCCCGCTGGTGTCGCTGCCACTGGTGTCTCTGGCGCCCCCGGCGCTCCCGCCACCGGCCATCCCTCTGGCACACATCCCTCTGGTGGCGCCCCCAGTGGCCCTAGCGCTACTGATGGCAATTTCAAGGGCTTTGATTCTACCCAGAAGTCGGCCGTACCCCATGGCGTTGCCACTGGTGCGAGCACTCAAACGAAGTCTGCTGGCCAGGGCCCTAGCTCCGGCTCTGCCGCTGGCTTGGCTGGTGCCGGCGTGGCTGGCACTGGTGCAGCTGCCCTCGCTGGCCATCACTCGGGCTCGGCTGTCCCTGACGATGTGGAGGCCGGTTCTACTGCGGCCGTCAAGTCGCTGAGCCACCCCGAGGACGAACAGCTGGTAGGAAACCCCCAGGATGAGCAGCTCGTGGTAAGCCACCCCGAGGAGGAACTCGTGGGTACAGGCGTTGCTACACAGACTCGCGAGCGCCGTCCCTCCAACTACAAGAAGGACGAGGCGTCGCGCAGTCCCCTGGCACTCAGCACCGGTGCTACCGCCGGTGGCGAGCACGGCCTGGAAGGTGTCGATGTGTCTGGAGGTGCGCCCCAGCCGCTATCGTACCGCAAGGATGCTGATAAGAGCGTCGGCCCTAGCAGCGCCGGCCACAGCAGCGCCGGCCCCAGCAGTGCTGGTTTGGGCACTACCGACAATGATAGCGACATGTCGGACATCTCCGAGAACAATGGCTATCGCAAGCTGAGCGTGGACCCTGCTCTGGCAGCGGATTCGAATGTTCAGCTGGCGGCCAATGTCGACGAGAGCATGGCAGGCATTGCCAACAAGGACCTCAAGGTGTGGGACGAGATCAATGGTTTTGGCTCCAAGAAGGAGAACCCCCGCACGCTTGACCCCGCTGCGGCTTCAGGTGCTGATGCTGCCGGCGCTGCCGCCGGCCAGACTTTGGGCGAGTTCAACTTGAAGGAGAACCAGATTGCCGATCCCGTGGATGATGTGCCGGGCCTGAGCACTTTTGGCGAGTCCAAGAAGGATCTCAGTGCCGGCGCTGGTGCCTCTACTGGTGCCCCTACTGGCGCTGGTGCTGCTGGTTCGTATGGCTCCTCCTATGGTGCCCCGACTGAGGCCGGCGTTGTTGCTGGCGAGGTTGGCCAGTTTAATCTCAAGGAGAACCAGATTGCTGACCCTGTCGATAAGGTGCCTGGACTTAGCACTCTTGGCGAGACCGGCACTGCCCAGTCGGCCACTAAGTCGCAGACCAAATCTAAATCCACTGTGTCTCCTGATGCGTCCGGTGCTGGTCCAGGTGTCGACACCTACCACGAGCAGCAGGGCGAGTTGGCCCATGCCACCGACAAGGTGCCTGGTCTCAACAAGTTGCATTACACGCCTGTAACCGACGATGCTTCCACTGGAGCTGCCCCGACTGAGGCCGGTGTTGCCGCCAGCGAGCTTGGCGAGTTCAACCTCAAGGGCAACCAAATCTCGCACCCCATCGATAAGGTGCCCGGACTCGATACTCTTGGTGAGCGTCCTGCTGGCCATGCCAAGGGTTTGGACCAGAGCGGAGCCGGTGTTTCTGGCTCGGCACCCACTGAGGCTGGCGTTGTCGCTGGTGAGGTTGGCGAATTCAATCTCAAGGGCAATCAGATCTCGCACCCGATTGACAAGGTGCCTGGTCTTGATACGCTCGGTGAGCGCCCTAGCGGCCACGCTCTGGGCCCTGACGAGGGCACCGGCAACAATGCTCAGGCCGTCAAGAGCGACCTCGGAAACCTGCGCAGCCACCTGGGCTCCAGCACCGACGCTCTTGCCGCGTCCAAGGGCTCGGCTATCGATGACGAGGCTGACGACGACAATGCATCCGTGTTTTCCTACGATCGCAAGCATCGCGCGTCCACCTACACGGGAGACGACTACCACGAGGACAACACGCTGCCTCCTGCCATTGAGCGCCGGCTGACGCAGACCTCGCACAAGTTTGAGGATCCCACTGCCGACAGCGGTATTGGCGCCGCGCGCACCGCGTCCGAGGCCAACGACACCACCGAAAAGGTGCTCGAGCGCCGCAAGTCCACGCTGTCCATCCACTCGACGGGCCGCAAGAACTCGCGCCGTGCCACCGCGTCCTACGGCGGCGACGACCTCAAGCCGCTGACTGCCAGCGAGCCGGGCAAGCTGTTCTTTGCCGACGATCTGCCTGCCACCACTTCTGGTAAATAGCCTGGCCTGGAGAATCGCCTTACGGTGAAGGCGCCTGGTAAATAAACTGTTTAGCTGTATGATACTCCTATGTTCGAGCTCTTCCACTTATTGGATTTTGACAGCGTAACAAGTTGGTGTGTATGAGTACACCCTTGTGGCCGAGAGTCCTCTTTGCTTGTCGCATCTTCTTCGCTCGTCCGAGTCCTTGCGGTATGAAACCTATCGCCCCTGCGCAAGTCCAAAAGTAGGGCTGGTCCGCGACAAGAGCGCAGTAGTTGAAATTACAACAACACGAAGCTGCATCCTGTTGGGGTTAGATGAGTTTGGACTGGTTATTCGGGTTTCAGTTGGGCTCATTCATCGTCGTATGCTAGAGCTCATGAGGATTCCTTGGGATTCTAGTTGGATTAATCGAGGTCAAGTAGGCTTTTTGTGAGTCCGGTTGGGTCGACTCAATTAGTATCATCCATTGCAGGTGAAAAGGTTGTAGGACCACTGTAGGTCTGCAGGTCTACCTCTGCCGCCTGAGGTTCTCTTGCGATCTCTCCGGCTGGAACCAACGGAGCCAATTGATTGAGAAACCACTGAGGAAGAACTTCCGCTTGTGGAAGTACAAGGTTGATGATATGTGAGGGCCTGTGGTACTGCCTGCTGCTATCGTCGTCCTCATCGACTATTCTCACCAAGTTGCGGGATTGTCTCCTGGGAATTTCAACCTCTTCTTGAGGAATACATTGCACATGGATGAGCTCCAAAAGCACCTCGATTTCATAGTGCGATGAAATGCCTGCAAATGCCTTGTATTCTGACAAGATGGCTGCGTAAGTCCACTTTTGGATCTTGCGGAGCACGCCTATAAGCGTGTTGGTGCTGTCTAGTAAGAGCAGCGGGTATGTTCGTGTATCAAAGAGATATTTGAGACCATCCACCACAATACCCTTTCCAAACATGATCGATTCGGCAGCAGTGGCCCATGGCCGGAAGCCAATATGAACGAGATTTGTGTTGCAGCTTTGTGCGAACTTGTTCAATGCCAGCGACGGCGACTCGGGATTCAGTAGCACAATTGTTTTGAGTTCCAGCCTCTCAATAAATGCATAGTTTAATTCGTCTAGTTTCGAGGCCCGGTATACCATATCCTCTACCCACCCGAAACCATCTGGAACTCGGTACATAGTGGAGTTGGTAATCCTCACCAGCTATATGCGGTCACGTGGGACGGCCAGACGCAGATTCGAATTTGGCCAGGATCACAGATCAGCAATAAATCTAAGCACTATATACTAGAATACATCTAATTGTGAGCTGCGACTAAGTAGAGGACCGCACCTAAATCGAAAGAGGTTGCATTCCCGGCTTGGTGCAAACCCATGTCGACGCATACATATTGACCCGGTCAATAGCAGTGCCCGGCCGGCGAATGGCGGCTGCGCTGCAGGTAAAGCCATGATCCTTAAATACGCCAAGATACCAAGGCTTGGTGGATGAACTGCGCAAAAGAACCCGTCCACCAGGGGCAAGCGCCTTGTACAGCTGGCTGACCTCGGCAGCGGCATCTGTACCCTGAGGCGAAAACCAGTCCATGTGGTCCATAATCACTGCAGCAGTAACAGTGGCAGGTACCAGGCGCTCCACGACCTCGTTGATACTGTCCGTATGCAGACGAACACCGTCGAGTCCACTGGCGCGGCGACTCAAATTGAAGTGGCCGCGCTTGGATAGGTAGCTGGGGCAGTTGCGAGGATCGTAGGCCCCCATCAAGCACAGGTAGTAAAAGTAGTTATCGGTCGCAATGCGATACTTGTGCACAACGGGATCCAGTGTATCCACAATATACTGCCAGATCGAGGTCTCGATGAGATCGGCCTGATTGACGGGGACACCGAGTGCCTTCCACAAGAATACAGCGTTGCCGAGAAGAAGACGAGCAAGGACAGGGCTAAGCAGAGCGGGTCTCAACTTTGAGTTCCAGATCTCAATCTGCTCCTCCATGGACTTGCTCTGGCAGAACTTGATCACATCTGACTGCAAACCAGCAACTCTAAACACCCAACGGGCCAGTCGCAGCGCCCAGCGCGTGGACCCAGTATTGTATAGCCCGGCACCGGAAAAGGTACGCTGGCCCTCCTTGTACCAGAACTGAAGGGCAGGAGACGACAGGTGCACAGCCAGCTTCTCAACCAGCAGCCGCTGGAAACTGGGGTGCTTGCCCTCGCCAAACAGCTTCCACATATCGTCGTAATTTAGGGCTCGCAAAGCGGCAAGCTTCAGCTCAGCTAGGTGGTTTTGGTGAGGGTTCATGTCCACACCATGGATGCGTCGCGGTGGCTCATCAAGAGCGGCATAGGCAAGCAGGTTGTCACCAGCGGAGGTAATAGCAAGTACCACATCGTTTTTGCCCAGTGACAGAATCTCCTGATCCTCCCGCGGGTCTTCCCAAGTAAACGCATAAATGTACTGGTCGTTGAACTGGTGGTGGTGCGGAGCCCGGGCATCATAGTAAATGCGCCAGATCTCTCTCTGGTAGTAGAACGAGGGGTATGGCAAATTTTGAGCCAGCGACCGCTCTGCGGCGTCATGGCCCTTGGACCGAACACACTTAACTTGCGTCGAGTCCTCGTCGTGGTCGCCATTCAGCACAGCATCAGGAATTCGAGGCTTCAAAACAGGCGACTCAGTGGCAAGCTCATGACGATACTGCACATCCTTGGCACTGTGCTTGCTGCAGCCGATCCAAATATAGTACGGAATACCTCCCAGAGTCTTGTTGCGACAGTTGAGAGACTTGACAGTGCCGAGTCGGTACTCGAGATACTCGCGACGGGCCGGGTCCAGGTGAACGTGGTCGAACTCAAACCAAAGGCGCCAGAAGTTACGCGAGAGCCAGTTAACATGGCGGGCAAGCTCACCACCAACAGTGGCAGCCCGGATAGCAGGGGTATCAGACGAGGAGGGGACGTAGAAGTCAACAACCCCGAGCATGCCATCATCGTTAAGCAAATTGGAGACACGGTCCACGGCCGAATGGTAGCTGGGAATCATGGAGAGTGAGTACGAAAAGGTAACCAAATGAGCGGACTTTTGAGCGGGTAGCTCGAACTCACAAACATCCTTGCAATGAATGTAAACATTCTTGAGGCCGAGTCGGCGCATTCTGTCCTCGGCGATCTTGCAAAGCGAAGGAGATAGGTCCACCAGGTAAATGGCCCTAAAGCAGCTCAATGGCATAAGTTTGCTCATATACTCAATGTTAGAGCCGGTTCCACCCCCCATGTCGACCCAGATCAGGTCGCGTTTTTGACGAAGGTGCGACTTGGCCAACTGAAGCATATCCTCGCGGCCCTTGAGCAGAGTACGGCGAGTGGAGTCGTAAATGCCGGCTTGGCTTTTGTAGAAGCTTTCAAGCTTGTCCTGTTGAGAACCTTTTGCAAGGGGCTTGAAGAAGCAGTTCCAGCAAAACTTAAACAATGTGCCCGCCGGCGTCCATGTGAGCGCCGTAACAATGGCAACGCCAATCGTGGCCAGCACAGATACAGACAGTAGTTCGTTCATTCCCGATAGACTGAACGACGCATGGCTGCTGCCGCTTATTTATATATATATCTACTTAATCTGCTGAACCCCACGTGCCTGCATGCATCCTGCATGCAGCTGCAGCACGTGTACCCGTTTTTGGGAGCACGTGGAGACAAAGTCAGGAGGCAGAGGAAATAAAGAGTTGGTGGACTATAAAACACGGGGACTAGGGCAATGAAAGGCAATTGAATAGAAGCGAACATCGGCCTCACTGATCCGGCCTAGATGGGAGATAAGCAAGCGAGCGGAGAGAACTCATCCTTGAAGCTGGTTAGAAGGGTCGGGCAAAGCAGGGTCGGAGAAAGTAGGGCGATGTTGAACCTCCTTGATACATGCACATAGGTCAGCCGCCCGAGCGCGAAGATGATGCAGATGGTGCATCGCACGACCGCACGAAGTGGAAAACCGCTCTTGGTCGTGATCCCATTCAGCTTGTGAGGCGGCATCATCGGCTTCAAGCTCTGCACATAATTGCAGAGCAGTGATCTTTTCCTCGGTTGCGGCATCGATTTGGCCCGTCAATTGGCTGCACTGCTTGCGCAGTGACGCCTGTGTTGCGGTGGAGGCATCTTGCTGTACGGCGGACAAGTTGCGAACTTGAACAAGGCTCTTGAGGCCACCATCTACCTTTTGAAGAGCCGTTTCGTACTCCTGTTTAGCATCAGCAAGTTCTGTGGACGCTAATTCGATACGTTTTAACTCCCCATTCTCCATACGTTTCATTTGCACAATCATATCCGTAAGAGCAGCCTGTGAGGTTGATGGATCTGAAGTTTGAATGCAATTGATCAATTGCTGGACATCAGAAGGTGATAAATCCAATTTGTCTGATGCTAGAAACTGAGTTAGGTCCATTGTGATTTGCCGCAAGGTGACACACTAATCAGCCGGACAAAGTCGAGGTATAGAATTCGTTGATTTCTATAGAGATCTAAAAACAAGAGGATATCGGGAAAACGGGGGAATAACACTGCAGAACCCCGCAGAAAGCGGATCAACAAATCAATGGCCGAAATCTGGAGTGATTCCAGCGCTAAAGGGGTGCTATCCGTGCACGTGCTGGTGCATCGTCGGGGTAGGGGCCGCGACCTTCTGGCTGGGCTGGGGTTAGTGGGGCCAGCCAGCCCCAGCCCTTTGATGGGCCAATGGGACATCCCTGACTTCCCTACCCCATAATGTCTGTCCCCCAGTTCAAAGACGTGTCCAAGGCCGCCAACGACGTTCTTTCCAAGGACTTCTACCACCTGTCTCCTCTGAGCGTGGAGGTGCGCACTCGTGCTCCTAATGGTGCTTCGTTTGCTGTTGATGGCAAATCGAGCCAAAAGGACTCGAGCCTCGCTGGCAAGATCGAGGCCCAGTACACCGACAAGGCCTCTGGTTTGACTCTTACTCAGGGCTGGACCTCGGCTAACGTGCTGAACTCCAAGATTGAGCTCAACGAGGCCTTCACTCCCGGTCTCAAGGGTGAGGTCGACACCTCGTTTGTGCCCTCGAGCGGTGCCAAGGGTGCCAAGGTTGGCTTGACCTACAAGCAGCCTGGCATCAGCGGCCACGTGCTTGTGGATGTGCTCAAGGGCCCTGGCTTCACTGGTGATGTTGTGTTTGGTCACAAGGGTTTCCTTGCTGGTGGTGAGATTGCCTACGATGTTGCCTCGGGCAAGATCTCGCGCTACTCTACTGCTGCCGGCTACATTGCCCCTACCTACTCGGCTACCGTGACTGGTACCAACAACCTGAGCGTTTTCTCGGCTGCTTTCTTCAACAAGATTGACGCTGCCACCGAGATCGGTGCGCGTGCCACTTGGGATTCCAAGTCGCCTTCTGCCAACGCCGTTGGCATTGAGGGTGCTGTCAAGCACTTCCTGGACCGCACTGCGTTTGTCAAGGCCAAGCTCAACAACCAGGGTATTGCCTCTTTCGCCTACTCTCAGGCCCTGCGCCCCGGCGTTACTCTGGGCGTTGGTCTGCAGGCCGACACCCAGCGTCTCAACGAGTCGGCCCACCAGATTGGTCTGTCGCTCAAGTTTGCTGCTTAGATGCCTTGTCTAACAAACCAGTATAACTAACTAGTGACTTAAATAGTGCCCGTAGAAAGACTCGCGCTAGCGCCAGTGTAACTTAGGGACTGCCAGTATGTAACTAGCCACTTGAGATGGCCAGGAGACAAAGTTACTCCTGACTGAAGCCTATTGGCTTGAATGGACCAGGATTGACACTCGGTGCGGGCCATCCTCCTCAAGCAGGGACTCGAACCCCACCAATTTTGGAGCTAGAGACAGGGAGGGGCCAGTGCAAGAGCAAGCATGCGACTAGGCTATATAGTAATGGTAACTGACTAGCGACTTTAATAGGCCAGTATATAAGATCGTCAGGCCATCTCCATAGCGAGCTAGGATTTGGCAGATGGACACCGTGAGATATGAATTCCAGATGGAAGCAAATCGAGACAGCTAAAGCAGATGAGACACAACAAGCCGCCAGATAAATGGTGACAGCCATCAGACTCAGTTCTCTAGCACCCACAGTCCACTGTACACTAGCGCAAAAGTAAATAAAGAATAGTAGCAGCACTGGCAAGGCCTCCCACAATGGGCATGATAGGACTACTCGGCGTGGTCTGCGTGGGGTTCATTTTCTCGTAGGCTTCTTTCCGCTGGCGCGACTGTCGCTCGCGATGAGCGTCATTGCGTTGCTGTGCAGCAAAGTGCTTTGCCGAATCGAAGTGTGGCACGTCGTTACCACTGCTGTTTCGATAAGTGTACTTGAGCGGATCAAGGTCCGGGTTGGACCGGGCCTCATGCGCGGGCCGGTACTTTGGCTTGCCATGGAATTTATAGCCTGAGGTAGCCCGTGTAGTTCCCTGCCAGCTTCGTTTTCCAGAGGCAGAGTAGCCTTCGGGCCGGCGTGCAGCCTCGCCCAGCGTCAGGTCAAATTGTCGACGCTTATCGTCGTTGGAAAGCACATCGTATGCCGCAGTGATTTGCTGGTACTTTTCAGGATGCGCGTCTTTATTGCGATCCGGGTGGTATTTTTTCGAAAGCTCATAAAACCGCTTCTTGATATCCTTTGCGCTTGCATTCACGCTGATGCCCAGTACCTGGTAATGATTCTGTTGTAATGCTCGTGAGCTACCAAACCACCTCGAAGCTCTTTTTTGGCTCCAATCTCTGTGGCTCCAATCTTTTTGCCTCCAATCCTCTCTAGTTAACAAAGGAGTCGTGCCTCTTTTTGGCCAGAATCGATACATGTTTCCACTTTAGGTCATCGACTAGGTTTAGGACTGTCTAGACCATGAAATTGCTAGAGATTATCTCTATATTGTAGATCATTAGAGGCTATGAAATCCGTGGAGCCCCACTATTTAAAACGTTTTTGAATAATATGAGAAGCTCCAGCCTCATCCCATTCCTTCTTAGACACCCACAGTTGATGGAACGTGCCCAGAGATGCCAAAATGCTGGCCCCGATCCACGCCGATGCGCGCCGCTCGTTGACATTGCCGGGCGCAAACAGCCTAATTTTAAATCCAGGGAATGCCTTCTCCAAATCGCTGTTGATTCGCGAGGTGTAACCTTGCACCAGCGATGTGCCGCCGCAAACTACAATGCCGTTGGCAAGGTTGGCACGGATATCGACGTCACACGACTTTATGCAGTCCACCAAAAGATCGGATGTCCCTATAGAGTCCTGGAAACCTGCTGCTTCGTCTTCGTTAGAGGCTATGGCTTCGGACTGGAACAGCTTTTCGCCAATCTCAAATCGGGGGCGACCAATGTCCAGCGAGAACCCGTCGGGGAACTCAAACACGCGGCCAGGCGTCTCTGTTTCTGTCGTCAAGGGGGCGCTGGGCACCTGAACAATCGACTCTTTGATCTCTTCTACAATGCGATCTTTTTGCAACAGGTCATACGACTCCGTGGTGGTGATGGAGCGCTCCACAAACCGGGCAGCTTCCCCAACTTGTACAGCCTCTTTGGAAGCAACCTTGTAGCGAGGTACAATCGAATGGCCCGAATCGGCCAAAAACGCCTTGACACACGCGCTAAGAAAGTCGCCCGAATGGTGTGATTTTCGGGACGACCGATTCAGCACCAGCCCATCCACAATAGGCGTCATGCTCACCGTCTGTGCGCCAGCATCCACTACGAGACCACTTCCCCGGCCGGACGAAAAAAGCGAGCATACTGGGGCTTTAGCGATATATGCCGCACAAGTACCTAGATCCTCCAGCAGGAATTCCATGACTTTTGTTTGGTAGTCTTCGGTGGCCCATGTTGGCGCCGTCACCAGTAGCGGCGACTCACCCAGGGCTGCCGTTTGGTTAGACAAAGCGTGTCGCCATAGATCCAGACCGGCATCCCAATCCTCAAGCAAGCCGTTCTTATAGGGGTTGCGTACCTCTACATCGGCGCGAGCGAGATTAACAGAGTCATCGCCAAATTGCCGTGTTTCCTCGGCAACAGTCTTTTGAGCATACCAGCTGCTCAACGTCTCACACGGCGCGTCGTCGCTTGCCCAGCCTACACGTGTCCATGCCGAGCCGGGGTCCAGCACCACCGCATTCACCTCGTCACCTCCGTAAATCTGGGCCATGCTTAGGTTATGGCTTCTGCTTGTGATAAAAGGATGGCCCGAGAAAACGGCTACTGATACACACTAACAGTGCGTGCAGGTGAAGTAGATAATACTTGCTGTAGATGGCTGTAAATACCAAAAAATGGTCCATTGTGTATATTAAATAGTGCCTATTATTAGGTCTTGCTATGTGCCCTGGCCCGAACATCAGGTTGTTTCTTGCTGCGATAGGCTTTCCGATGTCTTTGCGGCTGTCTCTGCAGACGTGGACACCACGGACCGAGCCTGAGCATCGGCTGAAAACAGATTGGAGACCTTGAACGGCTCCGTCACGGCTTCTTGAAACCTTAAGCCTTTCTTGGGCCCCCATCCTTGCAACTGCTCCACTGAGTCTGCTTGCCGAAGCATTTTCCTGAAAGAGCCATACTTTCCTGCAAGACTCACAGCATTGGTCTTGTTGACTCCCTGGACCTTCGTAACAACATCCTCCAGCTGTGCAGGATAAGTTGTTCTCGCCAGCCGTGACGGAGGCTTGAGAGGATTGGAGGCTCGCAGCTTGAGTTGAGAGATATAGCTGGCTGCTTCTTTGAAAGATGTGGCCACCAACAGGGCCATATCGTGGACCAATGCCGCTTTGATCAGCTCCTGTAGAGTGTCGGAAGGATTCTCGATATCAACTACCACCAACAGTGTCCGAAGCTCGAAATCTTTCCCAAGCTTGGCAATTCGTCTATAAATATAGTCGGGATGTAGCCGGTGGTACTGCATGCTCAAAAATAGTACGCAACTAGTTGGACCAGTTACATAGTCCGGCTTGATATCCGCGAACACATAGCTAACATCCTTGACTTGTTTGAGTAACGGGTTGCCATCCTGAAGCTTGCTCACAAGTAACTTGCTTGTATCTATACTGGCCATTTTGGAGAGAGTAGTATCCGACATAATGCCGATAGCTGCTGGGGATGGCAAAGATGCTAAAGATGCTGGGGCTGCTGGGACCGGGGCTGAAGCGGATGTTGGCTGGGAGCTTACTTCTTGACAATGAGCTACAACCAAGCCCCAAATGGTCAATACGGTCGGCCGGCACAGATGCCGCCGCAGGGCCAGCAACATGTTGGCCAGAACGGTCCGTCGTTTGCGTACTCAAACAACACCGGCAATCGTAAGGCCCTGTTGATTGGTATCAACTACATTGGCAGCAGCAACGCCCTAAACGGCTGCATCAACGACGCCCATGCCATGGCCTCATTCCTGCAACGCAACTATGGCTACCGCCAGGACGATATGGTCATTCTTACCGATGATCAAAACAACCCCCGCTCGATTCCGACCCGGAACAACATCATCTCGGCTATGCAGTGGCTAGTGAGCAATGCTCACCCCAACGATAGTCTTGTTTTCCACTACTCGGGCCACGGCGGAACAACAAAGGATCTAGACGGTGACGAGGACGATGGATATGACGAGGTTATCTACCCGGTGGACTTCCAGCAAGCCGGCCACATTGTCGACGACGACATGCATGAGATCATGGTGCGGCCACTGCCCCAGGGCTGCCGCTTGACCGCATTCTTCGACTCGTGCCACTCGGGCACAGCCCTCGACTTGCCTTATGTTTATTCCACTAAAGGAATTGTCAAGGAGCCGCATGTGTATGCCAACACTGGCAAGGACATGCTGGGTGCCTTTATGAACTACGAGGCCGGCAATCTGGGAGCTGCGTTCGGTTCCGTAAAGAACGCCTTCAACAGAGTCAAGTACTCGGGCAACCGCGACAATATCATTGCCACCAAGTTCTCTCCTGCAGATGTCATCTCGTTCTCGGGCTGCAAGGACTCGCAGACCTCGGCCGATGCCGCTCAGGGTGGTGTCTCTGCCGGTGCCATGTCGTACTCATTCCTTGAGGTCATGAGCCGCGACCCCAACCAATCGTACATTTCGCTACTCAACAATGTCCGTGATGTCATGATGGGCAAGTTCAGCCAAAAGCCCCAGCTGAGCTGCTCGCATCCTCTGGATATGAACCTACGCTTCACACTGTAACCTAGTCCCCAGTACCCCCTATTCGCTAAACCCCAACCCTTCGATCTCGACCCTATATCCAGCCTAGCCACATCTATCCCCTAGTACCGCTTAACCCTCTGAAACCCAACCCTTCAGACCTGGGCCAACCCTGACACCCTAGAAGGAACCGCAACCCTGGTCATGGAGCCCTAGTACCCCTACAGATTACAGGCGCTCAACCAGCGCGTTGGATCTTCTCGAATAAAGTTATGGAATTAAATAGCCCGCTACATCAGAAGACAGCCCTTGGAGTCAGCAGCAGACCCCTTGGGACTGTTCTTCTTCTCAATGGCCATGACCAGTAGCTCGAACGCCTTGTCGATGTGCTCATTGAGCCGCGCGGAAGTCTCAGTGAATGGGCAGTGCAGCTCTTCAGCAAGCGCCTTACCTTCTTCTTCAGTCACCTGCCGTTGCAGCTGCAGATCCGACTTATTGCCTACAATTACCGCAGGCACGCTGTCTGCGCCGGAGTAGTTAAGAATCTTGTCGTAGATGATGGATACCATATCAAAGGTGGAGCGATTAGTGACACTGTAGGCAAGAATAAAGCCGTCCACGCCAATCAGATGCTTCTGGTTAATGATGCTAAACTCGTCCTGGCCAGCGGTGTCGAGAATTTCAACATTGTACTCTTGGCCGCGAATCTTGATGGTTTTGTTGAATTGGTTCTCGATGGTGGGGTAGTAGGACTCGACGAAGTGTTCCTCCACGAACCGAACAATCATCGTGGACTTGCCCACAGCCCGTGATCCAACAACAGCAATCTTGCGCACTCGGGTGGGTTCAGGCATCTTGGTAGGTAATCAGATGCTCCGCACCGACACTTGCCCCCAGACCTTATATCAGCAAGATTGAGAAGCAGCGTGTACAGAAATCGAACAAATATGAGCGTAGATTAAATAATATCCACCTTATCGTCTTCAAAAAAAGAAAACAAAACTTTCGTCTTCCCTTACGAGAAAGTGGATATCAAATAGAAGCATAATAGATGAAAATCAAGAATGTCTGAACTTGAAGTCTAAACTAAATTACAGATCTATTCGGTCTTCTCGGATTGGGGCTCTTCGGAAACAGCAGCTTCGACCTTAGCCAGCTCGGCCTCGGCGCGCTCCACGCGCTCCTTGGTCACCCGCTCATTGTTTTGCTTGTAGTACTCGATCTTCTCAAGAAGCGCCTTTTTGGTACCCTCCACATCTTCAACAGACGCGGGCAGGCTAATTTTCAGTTCGGACAGATCGTCAATGATAGACAGATCAAGCTTGAGCTTGTTGCTGGCGGAGCTTGGGGCGGCAGCAGGCGTGCCGCGGCGTTTCTGCACCTTGCGGCTGGCCTCAGCACCGGGGCCGGCCTTTTTAATGAGCTTGGCACCCTCAGGCAGACTCTCGACCTGGCGGGGCGCCGGCCGGCCAGAGGCGAGCTCGCTAGCGGCGCCACCAGCAGGCTTGGAGCCGTCCTCGGAGCTCTTGAACGAGGGATCGAAGTAGGCAAGCAAAGCTTCGGCCTTGGTGATCTGAGAACCGAACGCGGGGATCTGCGCAGCCGCAACCTTATCCTTGGCCTGCGACACCTTCTTGGCCTGCGACGCAGCTGCCTTCTCAGCACGCTCTTCCTCCTCGCGCTGCTTCTTCTGCTCCTTGATGTGATCGCGGAAGGCATTCAGCTTCTTGTTGAACTCGTCACGGGTGAGATCTAGCTCGGCATGGATCTTTTTGATCTCGGCCTGCGCGGCGCGACGCTCGTTGTACACAGCATCGAGGTCTTTGCGCTCAGCTTGGCGAGCCTCCTTACGGGCATCCAGCGACTTGTTAATAGCCTGAACCCGGGAATTGGCCGCCTTAAGCTCGCTGTCGTCGATATTCTTGCGCATCTCGGAAATTTTGGCCCGATCGGCATCGATCTCGCCCTGCAGCTTGGTCACCTGAGAGAACTGCTTGCGAGCATTCTTAAGGCCTGTAATCTCCTTGATGGTCTTCTTTTCCTCGACCAAAGCGAGAGTGCCGCTGTCCACAAGACTCTCAAGGCTCTTGATCTTGGCGTTGAGCTCCTGCTCGTTCTTGGCCCCGTTGTTTTTGGGGCGCAGCGAAATGACGTCCTTGAGCTTCTTTTGGACTTCCGCCTCGACAGCCTTGACCTCGTTGTACTTGCCCTGGATGCCAGACTTCAAAGAGTCTCTCTCCTTGGTAGTATTTTTCAACTCCTCCAGCAGCTTGTTCCACTCAGGATCCTGCGGCTTGGTGCCCTTCTTTTCAATGGACGCCTTGGCCTTGTTAAGCGTGGCCTGGTGCACGGTGAGATGCTGCTTGAGATCTTCCATTTTTTGGTTGAACTCATTCCGGTCGGGGCGAACCACCTTGCTTGGAGCTGAAGCAGTAGTTGACATTTGCAAAAGGGTACACACTGAGAAGCGTAGTAAACTGGGTGTTCACACCACATCCAACCACGTAATCTCGAAAAATCGGTAGAGGTTAGGGGTCCCTCTGAGTAGTTCACGGCACCGAGCCCTATTCTTGCCGCAAGTTGTCCACAATAGCTCTAGAAAGCTTCTTTCACTTACTTAGGGATTACCTCGCTAACTAAGAAGTAGAAGAACTCTACTTCATATGCTCTCACTAGTAGCTACGACCCACATACATGTGACCACCCCCTGAGTAGCCCGCGCGCTGAGCACGAGGCATATCTCGCGCTTCACCTTTCCTTCAATTATGTCTCAATTTGAGTATCTTGGAAGCTTTGGTGTTGGTACTATGAAAGCGTGCTACCTTTTGGAATTTTGGCTGGGCAAGCTCGTGAGCCAAGGTATGGTACCTGAGCATGGGCCATGCCTGTACCCTGAAGTCGTCATGTGAGGGTTAGGGCATATCTCCAGATTAGTTCTTTCAGTTAGTATTGATGCGATTTCGTAATTTCGTAGAGTGCGATTACCCGGCTTTCCAAGCAGACCAAGTGTAGCTATCATCTTACTCGAACGACAGGTTTTTATTCTATGAACGACAGGTTTTTATTCTATCTTCAAGGTAAGAAGACCCAGTGCCGAGTTTTAGTGTCGCCGGATCAGTATCCTACACTGGGTTTTTTCTTCGCTTCTGCTATCGGCTCGTAGCCTTCACATGGTATTTCGGACCCGACTTTTGTCGATCACCCTTTCCTGGGAGTTAGGCCTGTGGCCATGCTTCGCTTTCGCGGCGTCTAATCGGCTTTTAGCCGTTCGCAGCTTCGAACTCGACGATTGCCTGCGTTCGCTTCTTATCAGACTAGGCTGACCTGTCGCCTTGAATTGACAAGACTATTGGACACTTTTCAAAAACTCTCTTCGAGCAGTAGCACCCGCTACTGCCAAATGAGAGTGCTTTGCACAAATCGGACAACTCAGGCTTAATCTCAGTGGATCGTAACAACAAGGCTACTCTACCACTTACAATACCCGGTCGTACATTCAAGTCGTCTGCAAGAGATTTATCCCCGCATATAATAACATTGCTATCCGCCAGCAAACAAACAACAATTCCAGTTGTTCGCCATTGCCAGCCTAGTATGGTTCGGCGCCGTAGCTTATTCGTACTCATCTATAACATGCGAGA
>JAJMBL010000026.1:0-43058 GCA_030565285.1 Wickerhamiella brachini | reverse complement strand
CTTCGGGAATAGTGTATTTCTTGTTGGAGCTACGGCTCGATAGATGTTTAGCGAGTGTAAGGCCGGGTAACTTGACTGGAGAAAAGTCTCGCCATGATTGAGGTTCTGGCTGTTTTTGATAGTTAACCGAAGAATCTTTGGCCGCTAGTGAAATGACTGGTTTTCTCAGAATGCATTTCTAGAGCCAGATAGGGATAGCCTTGTTATAGCCAGATAGATAACCTTACAACGGAAAAGATCAAAAAGAGAAAATGGAAAGGAGCCTGGTGGCCGACAGGGTCACTCAGCGAGCATAATCCGAACAATGATGGAATCATGACACACATACCATGAGTGAGATACTTTGCGCTGTGCTGCGGCCCTGGACAACTATGTTAGCATCTTTTATTCAGCGAATCATTGGGAACATATAGAAGTCATGCAAAGTTAGGTGCTTCCAGATTCCATCTCTCAACTTTTATCGCGGAGAAGTGACAATGTCAAAACGCGAACCGGTCAATTCGCCAGAGTTAGACGACTCAATCCTGAAGCGACCCAAAATTGAGTCGACCACCAGCTCCCCGGAAAGATATGCTAGTGTTTGTGTGCGCGGTGCTCGCGAACACAATCTACGGGACGTCGATGTAGATGTTCCTCGAGATAATCTCGTGGTTTTTACAGGCGTCTCCGGGTCCGGCAAATCTTCATTGGCATTTGGGACGATATTCGCCGAGGCGCAACGACGCTATTTTGACTCGGTAGCTCCCTACGTCCGTCGTTTGATCGACCAGGTCGGCGTCCCCGAGGTTGACTCAATCAATGGCTTGCCGCCTGCGGTGGCTTTGCGACAACAACGGGGAGTGGGTAATGCGCGTTCATCTGTCGGTAGTATGACCACGCTCTCAAGCTCGTTTCGAATGCTCTATTCGAGGGCTGGCGAATACCCCACGGGACAAACGCTCCTCTATGCAGAAGATTTTTCCCCAAACACCCCCCAGGGAGCATGCCCAAAGTGCGAGGGCCTTGGCTATGTTCTCGAAGCCACCGAAGAAACGATGGTTCCCGATCCAGACCTGACAATTCGGCAACGGGCTATCAAAGCATGGCCTCCCGCGTGGCATGGCCAGAACCTACGCGATATTTTGGTCACCTTGGGCTACGATGTAGACACCCCTTGGAGGGACCTCCCAAAAAAGGATCGTGACTGGATTCTTTTCACTGAAGAGACTCCCACTGCGCCGGTATACGCTGGGCTCACCCCTGAACAGACCCAAAGAGCCCTCCAACGCAAGGCGGAGCCCAGTTATATGGGGACGTTTTCTGGCGCACGCCGCTACGTCCTACAGACCTTCGCCAATACCAAAAGTGCCCGCATGCGCAAAAGAGTCTCGCCATTCCTGCAGCACACCTTGTGTCCGGACTGCAAGGGCGAACGCCTGCGACCTGAACCTCTTGCAGTGACTTTTATGGGCCTGAACATTTTTGATATGCTTGACCTGCCCCTTTCACGGCTTGTTCAGCTCCTGCAGCCTGTCGCCCAGGACGAGTTCGCCTCGCAGAAAAAGGCAGCCGAGGCTGACCCAAGCGACGAGCAGGCGTCGTGGACCAAACTTCCCAAGGAAAAGCGGTTGGCAGCTAGCCGATTAGCTCAGAATATTGTGTCGCGGATCGAAAAGTTGATGGCGCTCGGTCTTGGCTATCTCCAGCTTGAACGCCCCACGCCTACCCTGTCCGCCGGCGAGTACCAGCGGCTGCGACTCGGGACCCAGCTCGCTTCGATGCTGTTTGGCGTGGTTTACGTCTTGGACGAGCCCTCTGCGGGCCTGCATCCAGCGGACTGTCAAGTCCTGTACAACTCTCTTGAAAAGCTGCGATTGGCTGGTAATTCGGTTTTTGTTGTCGAACATGATCTCAGTTTGATGCGCCAGAGTCAATGGCTGGTGGATGTTGGCCCGGGCGCAGGTACTGATGGCGGTCGCGTGCTGTATAGCGGCCAGCCTGAGGGATTAGAAGCCGTCAAGGATTCCCAGACTGCGCTGTATCTCTTCAATAAAGTCCCCGCCCCGAAGAACTACCACCGCGTAGCGAAGTACCACCTCGAGATGCTAGATGTGCACTGCCACAACGTGCAAGGCGTGGATGTGCGACTTCCTCTCGGCACCCTCACTGCGGTCACGGGTATCTCTGGTTCTGGAAAATCCAGTCTAATGACGTTGGCACTCCCCGAGCTATTGGCACGCCACCTCGGCAAGCCGTCGCTGCAGCCGTTCCCTGAGGATGCTGCCGACGCGCTCACTCCCCATGCCGCGCCTCCCAAGATCGAGGGACAGCTCAAGGGTGCCGTTGATAAGATTGGCCGCGTGGTGCAGGTTGACCAGAAGCCTATTGGCCGCACGCCGCGTTCCAATGTTGCTACCTACACTGGGTTGTGGGATGTCGTGCGCAACCTCTTCGCCGATACTCCCACGGCTCGCGAGAAGCACTATGACGCGGGCCAGTTTTCCTTCAATGTGGCTAAGGGCCGCTGCGAGAAATGCGAAGGTGACGGCGTCATGCAGGTCGAGCTCTTGTTTATGCCCAGCACTTCGGCCCCATGCCCTGTGTGCCACGGCACGCGCTTCAATGACAATACTCTGAAGGTGCGTTGGAATGGCCACAACGTTGCCGACGTTCTCGCCATGACTGTACAAGAGGCGCTTGTCTTGTTTCACGACCAGCCTCGCATCGCACGAATTTTACAATTGCTTCAAGATATCGGCCTTGAGTACATGCGGCTTGGCCAATCCGCTACTGAATTGTCAGGTGGCGAGGCCCAGCGCATTAAACTGGCCACCGAGCTGAAGTCTCAGAGCCGATCTCATACTCTCTACCTTCTCGACGAGCCCACTACAGGACTGCATGCTCGCGATGTCGACCGATTGACACTGCAGCTACAGGCCCTGGTTAATCGGGGCAATAGTGTCGTCATGGTGGCGCATGATATGCGCGCAGTTGCCCAGGCAGACTGGGTCATTGACATTGGTCCAGGTGCAGGGGCTGAGGGTGGCAAGATTGTTGTTGCCGGTTCTCCTAGAACGGTAGCTGATGCGCCTGAGAGCCGGACCGCACCTTTCCTGGCAGAGGCACTGATCCTACAGGCCGAAGCCGCTGCAGAAGCCGCTGCCGATGCACACTCTGATGACGCTCGAGAGGTCTCCGTGTTGCAGGTCCACTCGGACACTGACCCCGAGGAGACTGGCGATGAAACTCCCGAGAGGACTGAGGACAGAACCGAGTCTAGTACTGAAGATGGCGCCCCTGAGAGTGAGAGTACCGAGTGCAGGGCTACAGAGAGTGCCAAAGAGAGTGTGACCCCGGAGACCATGTCGAGCTCCGGCGGATTGCCGGACCGCAAGTGATTCCATACTGTTCTTCGCTTTGACACGAGAGCCCCTGGCGCCTCCACGCCGATTTTTTTTCGCAGCTCAAGTCCAGCTTAGGTCCATCTTAGGAGCGGTGAAGGTGCGATACTGGGTACTACTTGACATTGCATGCGCCTAGCCTGCATCATCTAATTGCTCACCGCCGCGAGATGTGTATTGCGTAGTGACTAGCATCCAGCCTGAGGAAACTTGGGAACCGTCGAGGCCAAGACCTCGAATTTAGGAAAAATAACAATATTATTATATACTGTACCCGTTGAGGATACGCTAAATGCAGTTGATGCGTAGGACCGGCCTCCGCGCTTGCGGTGGTACTATTTGCCAATGGCAAAAGCTAATATGTGACTTGCATATGCAAGACACTTAGTAACGGTAAATGTCCGACTTGTAAGGACCATTGACGTCCAGACCCAGGTAGTCGGCCTGCTTGTCAGTGAGCTCCGACAGCTTGACGTTGAGGTGGTTCAGGTGCAGACGGGCAACCTGCTCGTCGAGAACCTTGGGCAGGGTGTGGACACCGAGCTCGAAAGGACCAGACTTCTCAAACTCAACGAACTTCTCGCGGAAGGCGGGGTTCTTGGCGTTGTAGAGAGCAATCTGGGCCAGGACCTGGTTGGTGAACGAGCACGACATGACAAACGACGAGTGGCCAGTGGCGCAGCCCAGGTTGACAAGGCGGCCCTCAGCCAGAAGGATGATGTGGCGGCCGTTCTTGAGCAGGTAGCGGTCGACCTGGGGCTTGATCTCGTCGTGGGACACGGCGTTGGCCTTGAGCCAGGCAACGTCGATCTCGATGTCGAAATGGCCAATGTTGCAGACAATGGCGTCGTTGGGCATGACCTCAAAGTCCTTGCCGGTGATGATATCACGGCAGCCGGTAGTGGTGACGAAGATCTGGCCCTGAGGAGCGGCCTCGTCCATGGTGACGACCTGGTAGCCGGAAACAGCGGCCTGCAGAGCGTTGATAGGGTCGACCTCAGTAACGAGCACGCGGGCACCCATGCCGTGGAGGGCCATGGCGCAGCCCTTACCGACATCACCGAAACCGGCGACAACGGCGGTCTTGCCGGCAATCATAACATCAGTGGCACGCTTGATACCGTCCACCAGCGACTCGCGGCAGCCGTAGAGGTTGTCGAACTTGGACTTGGTAACGGAGTCGTTGACGTTGATGGCAGGGACCTTGAGCTTGCCGTCCTTGAGCATCTTGTACAGATGGTGGACACCGGTGGTGGTCTCCTCGGACAGACCAAAGCAGTCCTCGAGCATCTCGGGGTGCTTCTCGTGGACAAGAGTGGTCAGATCGCCACCATCGTCGAGAATCAGGTTCAGCTTCTTGTCGTCCTTGAAGGCCTTGAGCTGCTGCTCAATGCACCACAAGTACTCCTCCTCGGTCTCACCCTTCCAGGCGAAAACGGGAATACCGGCAGCGGCAATAGCAGCGGCGGCGTGGTCCTGGGTAGAGAAGATGTTGCACGACGACCAGGTGACCTCGGCACCGAGGGCGACCAGGGTCTCAATCAGGACGGCGGTCTGGATAGTCATGTGCAGGCAGCCGGCGATACGGGCACCCTTGAGGGGCTGCTCTTCGGCGTACTTGCGGCGGATCTCCATGAGACCGGGCATCTCGTTCTCAGCGAGCTCAATCTCCTTGCGGCCGAAAGCGGCAAGCGAGATATCAGCGACCTTGTAATTCTCAGCGGGGGCAGACATGATGTTACACGTGGAGGATAAGGGGCAGGGTTTTATTTGAAAAATTTGTTATCTAAGCGCATATTCCGTGCCCTGGAAGAACCAGTTCGGTGATTTCCATTCCTCGTTCAAGCAGCTGCAGTCAAGTAGGAACGGGCCATGAGGGTAGCAAAAGCATTCTTGAAGAATATTGTACCAACGATGTAACTGGAAATAACTGTAGAGATGAGCGGTTTCTACATTCCCGTTGGACCATGTTCTTGGCGGAACCACACACAGGGTTAGGCCTCGTATTCGAAAATATAGGGTCAAAATATTTATTTTCATTTTCATTATTTAGTAATCACTTTTCCGAAGCGGCAATCGAAATGGAAAGTAAAACACTCTATGTAGTAGCATCACCACCCCCACGTAATCCATCCCACATGTCTGAAGACGGCCAGGAGCGTTTGCCCCCAGGCCCTCCCCTGCCGCCCATGCCTAGCTCTCAGCAGCAATGGTATGCTCCAAAAACCCCTGAACAGGGCAATCCCGCGCAGCAACCCCGTCCACTGCGCCAGCCGCCGCAGACGCGGTCTCGTGACTCGTCGAGCCCTGTGCCAACACACGGCTCTGCCGGCTCTGCTGCCCCCGTAGGCAAGCCCTCTGGCGGACCCGGTATTCCAGTAGGCAATAACGGGCCGGCAGGTGCACCAGTACCTGCTGTAGGACCCATTGGACCCACGTCTCCCGGAGTTGCCCGCAATTCTCCTGGTGCACGCCGGCCGTCTCCCGGGCTGCGAGGTCCCGGAGCACCTCGGCCTGGACCCAGCGGTCCTGGTGGTCCCAGCGGTCCCGGCGGGCCCAACCCAACTGGTCCTGGTCCTCGCCGTACCGGCCCGTCTGGTCCTGGCGGACCTGCGGGAATCCGCCCTCCAGGACCGCTTGGCCATAATGGTCCGCCTGGCCCCAATGGTCCGCCTGGACCTGGCGGAGTTCGTCCTGCTGGTCCACCGGGTCCACCGGGTCCGCCTGGTCCTGGAGGACCCCGTGGTCCTCCTCGCAAGCTTCGAGGCCCTCCCCCACCTGGTGCTCGGCGTCCACCGCCTCCCGGTGGCCCTGGCAGTCCCGGTGGCCCTGGAGGCCGCCCACGGACTCGCCGTCCTGCCAAGAAAGGTAGCTGGCGCGGTACACTGGTCAAGCTGCTGCTTGCATATTGCGCATACCTACTGATTTTCTCGTGCCCGCTGTCGCAGCCGCTTGACGCCAATTCGCCGGCCTTGTGCCGGCCCCTTCATAAGCGGGCTGCTGACTTCGAACCATTTTACCAGCAGCATGTTGCACCGCATCTCGAGCACCCGTATGTTGTCAAGGTCAGGGACGCGGTGACGCCTGTGGTGGCCAAGGCATACACCGTCTCCACAGACCTTTACAAGGCCAAGGTTGGTCCGCACGTGGACAAGGCGGTTGACACTGCTTATACTACGCTCGAGGAAAAGACGCGGGCCCAGCGGGCCAAGGTTGCGCCTTACTATTACCGGGCTGAGCATGCAGTCAAGGACACCTATTCTAAGGCTGAAAAGGTTGGCACACCGCTGTACAGCACTGTGTCTGCTAAGGTGGGTCCTGTATATGACCAGGCGGCGGCGTTTAGCGCGCATCATGGCCAAATTCTGTGGACTACACTGCGGGCGTGGCTGGACCGGTACGTGTTTGTGCACGTCGCGCATCTCTACGATACCAAGTTTCAGCCCCAGATTGCCAAGATCCGCGACCGGCTGGATTTCCACTCGAGCCGAGTGCTCGAGCCTGTGGAAACGCCTGTGGCGGGGACCTACGCTGGACCCATCGAGGACGAGCCCACCGAGCCGTTTGAGCCGGCTACTACGGACGCACTGGTTGCCGAGACGCCGGTGATCGCGGAGGCCACTCCCACCGCGGAGCCCTCTGCGATTGAGACCCCCGAGGTGGAGGAGATTGTTCCTGAAACGCCGGTTGAGACTGCCCCAGAGAGCACGATCGCTGAGGCCACTCTTCAGAGTACCGCTGAGCCGGCTGCAGAGACCGCCAATTCGGCAGTTGCTGCTGAGGAAGAACTCGACGCTGTCGCTGCCGCTGCTGGAATTGAGACCGGCTCGTTCAACGCCACCGCGGAGACCCCAGAGACTGCCGATACCGAGCAGGTCGAGCAGGTCGATTCGTTTGTAGCTGAGGAGCCGCCTACGGAGACGCTTGTTGAGGATTTGCTGGAGGTCGAGATCGAGCCCGAGAGTGCCACGGAGAGTTCCACGGAGAGTGCCGAGTTTGAGACAGTTTCGTCGTGGCCCATCAATTCGCATATCCGCGATGAGACTGATGAGCCCAAGTTTGCTACTGTTTCGACTTGGCCGATCGACTCGAAGATCGGCAGTCCACCCTCACCTGCGGAGACCACGGCTGCCGAGCCTGAACAGGCGCCGGTCGTGGAGAACGCCGAGCATTATCGTTCCTTGCCTCTTGAGGAGAACACTTTGACGTTTTCTGCGACTACTGTTGGTAGAGCCGCGGAAACGGCTCCCGCTGAGACTGCTGAGGCCGAGCAGGCCGAGGCTGAGCACGCCAAGACCGACTCCAAACAGGCCGAGATTGATTGGCTGGCACGTGTGAAGCGCACAACCAGCGGTGCGATCGACAATCTCCAGGAACAGAGCAGCCAGCGATTCCAGGTACTAATTGACGATGCCAAGCCTGAGTTCATGAAGACGCTGCGCAAGCTGGCCAGCCAGGGCGAAGAGTACGCACAGCAGTTGGTTGCGGTGATGAAGGAGGTCGAGGAGACAACCGAGTTTGACAGCGACAATGTCGTTAAGGAGTTCTCCGAGGCCGCCGACGTTGTTCAGCAACTGAGCACGCAAGTCAAGGCGCGCGCGCAGGTGCTTGCCGACGATGCTCTCAAGATTGTTGAGGAGGAGCGGCTGCGCACGTTGGACGCACTGGATGACTTTTTCGATGTGGTCCTGCTGGAGGTTGGTAAGGAGAACCTACAGAAAAAGAGTGACTGGGCCGAGTGGCAGGCGTTCCATCAGCTCAAGGAGAGTCTCAAGGATGCACGGAAGGAAGTCGAGGAGCACCAGGTCGACACGGCGCTAGTCAACACCGCACTGCAAGAGGCTCAGCGTGCGGCCGCGCTCATGTCGGAGCAGTTTGCTAATCACTTCAATAGTCTGCGGGCGAAGGCGCAGTTTCTGATCCAGCAGCAGCTGGCCGAGCATGCCAGGCTCAAGGAGGAGGCTGGTGAGCCCGTGGCCTACAGTGCCGAGGACGCCATCTATTACGAGGAGCAGGGCGAGACCGACGCTGCATCGACTGAGGCTGCTGCTACGGCCACTGCTGCGGCTACCAACGAGGCTGCCACTGAGACGGCCACTGAGACTGCCACGGAGATTGCCGTTGAGACTGCCACTGAGACTTCCACTGAGACTGCTACTGAGACCGCAACTGAGACCGCCACTAAGACTGCGAGCACTGAGGCTGCCGCCAGTGCTGAGCCGGTCGAGGATGTCGTCATGGCCGTCAAAATTGGCGCGCCTGATCAACAGGCAGTGCCTGTGGACCATCCGGTTTCCATTGAGACGGTTCCTAATGTGGAAGAGCAGCATTTCAAGAGCGAGGCCGAGCCCATCGAGACTACGGCGACTGAGCCCACCGAGCATAGCGTGCCACATGTTGTCTCACTGGAGCTCGATCAGCGCACCCGCCCTGCAGCGCTGCAGGTCGACGATCAGGTCGCGTCCGAGATAATCTCGGAGCTCGAGGCCCACGATGCCGCGGCCCCTACCGCTACGGCGGACGACTATGACACGGTTTACGAAACTCGCCAGGTGACGCAGGTCTATCACCGCGATCTTTAAATAAAGTCTTTGAATGATTTTGAGTAGCTAGGTACTATAAATAAGAAGCTAGAATAGTAGCGTTTGACGGTAGCCTTTCAGAGCAGAGCTCCTTGCTTCAGGCATCTTTTTTAGGGGTAGCATTTGAAAAGGTCTGTCACATCTCTGAGGGTGAGTAGAGACTGCCGGCAACATTTAACACGGCTTTTCGTATTTCACCATTTCGGAAAGATCTGCACAATGATCATGCTGCCCACCAACGCCGCAACCATAAACACGGTTGCCCAGATGTAGAACCACCACCCCAAGGCACCGCTACGGCGGTACTTCGAGAGGCTCGAGCCCACAGAGTCCATCTTTCCTGCCGCCCGCGCAACGGCCTCGCTGGCCGAGTCCACAACGGCATTGTCGTCGGCCATCTTGCGTGAAAAAGTCTCAGCATTTTGCTTGATTTGACGCACCATCTGTAGAATGTCCTCCGAAAGATCCCGTTGCACCTCATCCTGCACCTCTAGCTTGTCGATGGGCCCGTTACGACGCTTGCGGAGTTCCTGGTCCGGCTGGCCCGTGCTGCCGTCGGGGAGCTGGTTCAGCTCCGACAACAGGTCGATGTTTGCGTTGTCGCTTGTAGGTTGTGCAGGTTCAGTCACGCGTGCTTGCGGATTCGCTTGCTTTTCTGTTTTCCAGATATGATATTGCACCGAGGTGAGTCTGTCTTGTAGTCGTAAAACCGTCTCGTCCTGATCCACCGCCTGCATGGAGCTCTCCTGGAGCTTGCGCCGCAGAACTGCAAGGTTATGGTTGGCTTTGGAGAGACGCAATTTCAGCACCGCCACCGAGCACGTGCTCAGGTCGTCGAGGATCGATGCGGTTTGATGGTTGAGCGTGGCTGCCAACGCATCTATTGACATGGCTTCACAAGATATTTGTCAGTCAGGTGGGTCCTGTCAGGGGATGAACTATAGTGTGAACAGTCGGGTGGGGGTGCGCGAATTTGGCTGTGAGCAATTCGCAGGGGTGCGAGATGTACTGGCGAACAATCCCAGTAGGGATATATTTAGAGAGTGGCTTATTCCTTCTGGATCAAGCAACCGCAGCCGCTCTTGTTGTATCTATCTTTAGGTAAGGCGGAGCACAGGTGTGCGGGCTGCAGGGGCGGTGATGCCACACTGAGATCACATTCAGAGAACCGTCACTTGATTGGCAAGCATCAGGAGTTACTATTGATAAGAACCTCATTGCTGTTGTACATTTTGAGTCCCACAAGCGCAGATGGTCTGCCAGTCACTTTGCACCAGGTCATTGGATCCCTCCTGCAGGTACCTGCATGCGAGTGTTGACTTATGTACTAATTGGGAAATAGTACTGCGGCTCGCTTTTCGCCTACATAAAGACCCGCTCCACCCCACTTTTTGGGTCTACCACACAATGCAGCCTCAACAAGTCTTGCCTGTTCTCGCTCTCGCCTCTCTTGTCTCTGCCCAACAGGCCGGCGATGCCTATGCCTCTATTGGTGCGGCTATTGGCTCCATCTACTCCAGCATCGGCTCCTTCCTTGCCGAGTCTGATTACAACTCGGCTCAGGCTGCTACTGTTCAGTCTCAGGCTGGCGTGGCCATTGCCTCTCTTCAGCAGGAGATCTCTACTTACGACTGGAACTCCCTGCTGGGTACGTCCATTGCCGAGCAATACACTTCACAGCTTGCCCAGTACCTCAGTGGCTTGACCTCGGTCAATGGAGCTTTGACCATTCCTGGTCGCCAGGCTGCTGAGACCTCGGTCGCAGCTGATGCATCTCATCTCGCTGCTTCGGCCACTCACGCTGCTGCTGCCGCTTCTTCTCAGCTGGCCACTGCCACCTCGGGTGCTGCTGCCGGCTCGGCTTCTGGCGCGTCTTCGCACATTACCAGCTCGGGTGCCGCCTCTGCCGCTTCGTCGGGTGCCGCTTCTGCTGCCTCGTCAGGTGCTGCCTCTGGCTCACATAGCGGTTCTTCCTCCGGCTCAGCAGCTGCCTCGGGCTCTGCTTCGTCTGGCTCTGCATCGCATTCGGGCTCTTCTGCCGCTGCCTCTTCTACTGGTAATGCTGCTGCCGTGCATGTAGCCGGTGCCGGTGCGATTGTGGCTGGTCTCGTCGCTCTGCTTTAAACAGTACAATCACTCAATAACTAACGATTTAATTCAAGTGCATACTGAAGATCTGACTGGGATGCAATTGAGGTCCGAATGGTGTTCGTCTGGGTTCCACTATAGGACGCCCTGGATCATACGAAATAGCCAATAGAAACAGATCAATTCCTTGATACTGTTTCAAAATAATCCATAGAGTACCAAAAGGGTTATTCCTGTTTGAGATCAGTTTGCGTACATTTGCGTTTCTCGGCGGTCTTGGCATTCACAACAATTCAAATATCGGAATGTGCCGAAAGGGCAGATCGGCGACAGAAAGCCGCTATCAGGGTTCATGTAACTTGAAAAATTTGGAGCTATATTTTGGTACTGGTATTGTGTGCTTTTACTGCTTCCCCGTCTGTTGAATAGATCGTCCGTACCACCTAACCCGCAGGGTTCCTGCAGATAGTCCTGCTTCATGTGGGCCACAAAAATATGTTTGCCGTAACCGAAAAGCCTATATAAAGGCAATCGCACGGCTTGTTCTGTAGAAATAATGTATTCCAAGCTTCTGCCTATTCTTGCTCTTGCCAAGGTCGCCTACGGCCAGGACGCTACTACTTCTATCGCCTCGCACGATCATGACCATGACCATGACCATGATCACGAGTCTTCTGCTGCCGCTGCTTCTGCCACTTCCTCTCACGACCATGACCATGACCATGACCATGACCATGACCATGACCATGTGTCTACTACTGTGGTTGCCACCACAGCCGCCGATTCGGTCTCTACTGCTGAGGCCTCCGCTACCTCTTCTCACGATCACGACCATGATCACGACCATGACCACGACCACGATCACTCTTCTTCTACTGTGATTGCTACTGCCGTCGCTGCCTCGGCTTCTTCGAGCTCAGCTTCCCACGATCATGATCATGATCACGGCCATGACCACGATCATGACCACTCTTCTAGCGCTACCATCTCGGCTGAGCCCACCCCTACTGCTACTTCGGCCGCGGCTGCTGAAGCCACCACCGGCGCTCTCAGCCAGAACGCTGCCGTCGTTCAGGTTGCTGGTGCTGGTGCTATTGTTGCCGCCATGGTGGCTCTGCTTTAGATCTATGGCGTGTTTGCCTTGTGTTTACATAGAGTATAGTTTCAGGTTATCTCATTCGCGAATCAATCCTTGCGACTGGGTCAGAAGCAGATAGTGTCTGAGGATCAGTATGAGGAAACCACCAGCTGCCGTGTCCCCGCGAAATTCATGAAAAACGTGGCCCTAACCTCCAATGCTTCCAAGAATAGACCTCATCAAGGGTCACAAGGTGTGTGGAAGCTAAATCGCGCTGCCGAACAAATAAGTTAGGTATGCATATGCCAAGCCAGCCTGAATCTTAAGAGATTTGAGCAGTGTCTTCAGCCTGTAGTCTAAAAATCCGAAAAGGAGAAAGTTAATTACTGTCGATGTTGTTTGACATTGCTACGCGCCCACACACACGTGAAACCGGATATCGGGGCTGAGCAAACCCCTGCGTAAATATTTATATAGTGAGTTTTAATAATGCGATTGCCTAAACGGGAAGTGCTTCTGTCATTAGTTTCAAATCGCTCCTGCAGCACCGGGACTGGGTGTTTGGTCTTCGGAAATCTACATGGTCCATTGGAGGGAATAGACAAAGTAACAACTTGCAGAACCCACCGAGAAATCAATCAATGAAAAACAGTTCAGCGGGAGCCCGGGATTTGGCCGTATTAAGGCATGGTGCTTGCGTGATCACCTGCATGGACGTGCATGTGTGGAGAGAGCAAGTTTATTGCTGGGCTTTCCAGAGACTCCGTAGGCCGTAAATAAATCTTGAAAAGTTTAATCAGTATCTCTGCCGGATCTTCTTCCCCTGCATTGATTGTTTTATCCAGCCCTGTAACGCGGTATAGCATCGTCATCGAGGCTGAAGGCTGCATGCACCCCGTGAAACTTCCCCAGCTCTCTGACTAACGGTTCTTGCTGTAGCAACAATAATCTGGACCATGGTGCAATGCAAATCAGGCGTCACTAGAAATGAGACGCGGGCATAGCAGTCTGGTAGGGAGATAGTCTTTTGCAGCACAAAATACTCGAAAGGCTAACCTAGATTAAACGAGCGCGAAGCCCGGTGGTCCCAATTCCCTGGTGGCCGTTGATCTCCTAAGCGAGCGCGGCAACCCTTGGGTTTTATGCAGGGTCTCCTGCATATGTACGAGGGGACGTCCATGCGACCGCAAGCTTAGCTGGCCGGCCGACTACAAATAGCGTGGGAACCCCCAGAAAACATCCTCATAAAAATGTTGGCCTCCAAGACTCTTTTCGCTTCCCTCGCCTTTGCCCTGGTCTCTGCCCAGTCCTCCAACCTGCTGGACACCGTGACCGCTGCCGTCGGCGGTGCCGGTGAGTCGGCCACCAGCGCCGTTGGTGGTGCCGGTGAGACCGCTACCAGCGCCGTTGGCGGTGCTGCTGGTGATGCTTCTTCTGCCATTGAGTCGGGCAGCGGTGGAGCTTCCTCTGCTGCTGAGTCTGCTGCTGGCGGCGCTTCATCTGCTGCTGAGTCTGCCGCTGGCGGTGCTTCTTCTGCCGCTGGCTCTGCCGCTGGTGGTGCCTCTTCTGCCGCTGAGTCTGCCGCTGGTGGTGCCTCTTCTGCCGCTGGCTCTGCCGCTGGTGGTGCTTCTTCTGCCGCTGGTTCGGCTGCCGGCGGCGCCTCTTCTGCCGCTGGCTCTGCTGCTAGCCGTGCCACTTCTGGAGCTGGTGCTGCCGGCTCGGCTGCTTCCGGCTCGGCTGCCTCTGGCTCTGCTGCTCACTCTGGCTCTGCTTCTCACTCTGGTTCGGGTGCTGCTGCTTCCGGTTCCGGTGCTTCCGGCTCTGGTTCTTCCGGCTCCTCTTCTGGTTCTAGCTCAGGCTCTAGTGGTTCTGGTAACGGCGCTGCTGCCCTCCAGATTGGCGGCACTGTCGTTGTCGCTGCGTTTGCTGCCCTTCTGTAAACTGCCGTTGGCTATTCTATATAATTAAACACAGCTGGCCTGCAGCTTGATACATATATATATGTTACAGTTTCGTGAGTTTTAATGTATGGCTCTTCCTTTGTTCCTTCGTGTTCTCGTCTGATCGATGTCCTCTGGTGTCTACTGGGACCGGAATGTTTCAAGCTCAGTGCGGCTGACGACCCTAACATCCCATGCACGCAGAATGCCATGGAGGCTGAGCTCATTAGAGGTATCTGTAGCATGGTGTGACGAATAACTGCCAGCAAAGCAACTGCGGGTGGATAATTGATCTTTTAACATCTTCAAATTTTTATTGCCGCTATGGTTGCCCAATCTGGGGATCACAAGGAGCATCCGTGAATAGGTTATATTAAGGTATGCACAAGTGGTCTGTGCTGAGCTCTGCCGGCTGCAGCCGTTGGAAAGTATTATGTAGCTAGCCCTAGTAATGCATTTGATTTCATCTCTGTGAGTCCCCCATGGGATCGTGGACAATCGGATTGAGTACGGTGGGCTGGCAAGAAAAAATCTGTTCTAGATGCGGGGAATGGTTCCCTGCGGTGGTACACGCGGCACAACCCAGTTTATCAGCGGCCGACCAAGCAGGGGCCGATCCCAGCGTTGCTGCAGTAGCCGCAGCAGCCAGCGCGCCTCGAGCAGACTCAGTCTTGGCAGTGATTGTTGTTGCGTGCTATGCATTTATTTATTTATAGTGCTAGAGCTGATGGATCAACGCGATCAACCTCTCAAAGCTACTTTTTACCGCGGCCCTTAAAGTGTTTTTTGGACTTGCCTGCCTGCAGTTTTTGCAAATGAAATGGCGTTGAGGATGTCGGAGCTGCGTCGTGATCGTTGAAGAAGTCGCGGTCGAGCTCGCCGCCGGCAGTCATGGGCTGGAATCGGGCGCGATTGCGGGCGGACGCGGTGCCCTTTGTGGTATCAAATGATGAGAACTTAAGCTGTTCCATTTCCTTGGCAAGGTCGATATCGTTAATGTCCAGGGTTTCACCGGGATGGGCGGCACGGATCGCATCCCACAACTGGTTGCGTCGTTGGTCACTCAGAGTTGTTAAACCAAACTTATCAGCATTGAAGTCGCCCTCATAGTCAGGCGGCGGTTCACAATAGAGTAATTTACCATTCACATAGTCCTTGAGCATGAGGCGTGCGGCGCGAGAAATATCTGGATCGCCGCCACCAGTGCGCATAAATCCACGGGCACGTGCGTAGCTATTGAGAAGCTCCAATGGAGTAGGTACACCAGTGCCGCCCTCCTCGATAGGAGCCGTGTGAATATGAATACCATAGACGGCCTCCAAGTAATGTTTGGGGATCTGTTCACAAACAAGCTCGGTGGGGCCAATATACTCGCGCAATTGATCAATAGGCAACACGCCATTGCACACCAGGTCACCGTTGGTTTGGGCAAAGTTCGGGAACACGAGACCAGGGCAGTCGCAAAGCATAACATCATCAGAAAGCTTGATTGTCTGGAAATGTTTGGTCTTGCCAGGAGTCGACGACACAGACACCTTCTTGGCGCCAATAAGGGCATTGATCGTTGACGATTTACCAACATTGGGGTAGCCGACCAGGCCGATCTGCAGCTGGCGCCCGGCCACGTCTGGAGCGGCTTCCTTGAACAGCTCCTCGAGCTGCTCCACTGAGAGCACACGAGTGGAGTTTGTAAGGCTCAGTTCTGGCTCTTTGGTCGCACTATCGACGGATGCCTTTGCTTTGGCGTTAGCGGCCTTGGCAGCCTTCGCCTCGGCCTCGGCCTTCTCAGCCGCCAGGCTCTTCAGGGCCTCTTCCTCAGAGTCAAAGTCAGAGTCCAGGTCTTCATCATAGTCTTCCTCTGGCTCCTCTTCTTCGTCCGCGTTGCTGTCTTCATCGTCCTCATTGTCATGACCATCATCAGAGGACTTGTCGGCATCTGCCTCTGCCTCTTGCTTTTCCAAAGAGGTCTTGGCCGAGAAAAACGCAAAGTTGATGCCATGCTCATTGAAGTACTTGGCCCAGACTTCTCGTTGCTTTGGAGAAAGCAGATCGGCTTTGTTGACCAGTAGCAGCGTACGCTTGTTTGCACCAACCTCGTGGACATACGCATCCAAGTCGACGGATCGGTATAGCAGCGGATTTCTTGAGTCGACAATCTGTACAACAAGATCTGAGCGCTCGACCACTCGCCAGAGCTGGCGCCAGACCTCGATGTTGCGTTCGAACGGCGTCAGCAGCAGATCGTGGTTATCCTGCAGGTCGGCCAGCGACCGGCGCCATTCCAGAAAAGCCTCCTTCTCCAGGCGATCCAGTTCCTGCGGCGACATATCTGTGCTCCACTGCGGTCGGCGGGGAACCGTTAGACGGCCAGCGTTCTCGTAATGACGCTGGACAAGCTCGTGGCGCCGCTCTTTGCTCAGCACATAGGGATTGTCGTCCGTCAATTGGCCGTCACTCTGGATAATACGGATATTTGCTGTGCGTTCAGTCGTAAAGTCTTTATCGGCGAGCTCAGCATTGGACAGAAACTCGTCCAATGGCCGCTCCTGCGTCACCGACTGCAGCTTGACCCAGCCAGGCTCACTATCGGTGGTGTGGCGGTCGCTGTGGCCGCTGCTCTTCTTCGATTTCTGCTGGTCATTAACCAATGAGCGGCCGAGACCTGATTTGTTTAGTTTGGCAGCCCTTTTCTTGGCTCCAGGACGGGGACCAAGCGGACCTCCATAAGACATAATGAAACTTGCGTAATTTTTTTTTGATTACAAGTTCAAGTCACTGGGAGAAGTGGGAGGATCAGGTTGAGGTGACAAGCGAAAGAAGGCTGTAGAGAATGGCGAAGAGCGGTCACGAAGCCGCGTTTAAGGCCAATAAATAACTGTACATAGCTAGCCAAAGAATGCTATTAGATTTAGATAGTCAAAGTTAGACCGCTATGGTAGGCCTCTAGCAGAGGAACGCTGGCATTAGGGTTCGCTGCCTCTAGTCGAGGGGCAGATCCCCTAAATATCACCATTGACTTTCTTTTCTCTTTTGGTAAGGATCTCCACTTCGCGGATCACGCTATCCAAAGTTTGTGACAGAGAAAAGTTAGGCTTGAATTTGAGTACCTCTTGGGTCCGCTTCTTGTTTAACGAGTTTGGAATCTGCGCGATTTGGAGAGTAGAGAACCGCTCAAGCGTAAGCGTAGAGGAGGCTCCACAAAGCAGGCTCTCGTTGGTCAAGTTTCGGCGGATAAGCGAGGGCGTTCTCATAAACAACCGACATACCGACACGGCCCAACTCGCTAGATAAACCACAATAGGGGTCACTCTGATGATCCGGAACTTGCGCTGCTGGGCAATATAGTCGTAAACATGCTTGAGAGTGGTTATGCCATGACCCTCCACGGAATAAACAGAGCCCGAAACGGCCTCGGTTGTTTTGGGGTCTAGGAGTGCATACTCCAGGGCCAAGGCTGCTCGCACCACATCCTCAACATTGATGATGGAGATCGGAACCCCCCAATTATGGAGTAGGCCTCCATTATACTGCAGAGCAGGGGTCAAGAAACTGTCACCCGCGTGGCCAGTCACAAATCCCTCAGGCCGTAGACACCCCGTAGTCATTGGCAAGGAGCGGACCAACGACTCGATGGCTCCCTGGTACCAGGCATACGGGCTAAATGCGTCAGATTTATCCTTACTTGCCCACGGCACAATATAGCTCAAGTCATTCCGCGAGTGTTGGGACCAGTTCTTGCGGTCCCAAATCTTCCAAAATGACACCGGAATGCGGTGCGACATGGAGTCTCCAATGTGGATCAAGACCACATTGCGAGTAATAAAGTGCTTGATATTAATGGCAAGGACCTCAGCCGCCTGCAGCCCGAGGTCTTGGTTGCTCATGGAAAAGTACCGGCGAATGCATGAGCAATTGTAGATGATGATCTTTGAGTTGGTATGGCATCGTGAAGCAATGTTTTTGAACTCGGATTCCACCGCCGGCACCGACGTCAATTCGATGTCATGCCAAATCGCTCCATGGCGAATCACATCCACTGGCGGTCTTCTCCGGTCAAGAATCGAAACGTTTTGTTCTCCTCGGAGTAGCAAGTACCTGACGATCCAGGATCCAACAAAGCCGCTTCCACCAGCAACAATGTAGAATCGGCTTTTAGCCCCTTGAAAGCCCTCCCGCGTAGGGTGTTGGCTCACCTTTTCTTTCTTAATAGGGCCGACGTTGTCGATTTCTTTAAACGAATGATTGAAACAATAGTCGGCAATAACACAGTAGGCAATTATCGGCAGAGCCAACAGTACTACTGCCTCGACGCCTTGCATGATGTAAACTGCCCGAACCCATCTGGCCTAGATTATGGTCCGTCCCTGAATAATGGAGCCATGAATGATGCAAGTATCGATTGGTTTGGACCAATGGGTTGAATATTTACCGGCGCTTTCCAGTTGATCTGGAATCTGCTACAACTGTTTGAGGAACGCGGATGCCAATTGACAGTGGAATTTTTGCCAGGCGATCCCTGGTTGTTGATTGTTGATCCTAGGGGTGGTTAGGTCGGGTTCCGTATAATATGGGTTCATTTTCTCGAGTCTTGTCGGTGGGGTTGGTCCCATTTCATACAAAGACTTTGTGATCTCATATTGATCCAAAAATTTCGAATCGAGCGTCACCGTATTTCACCACCGAGGTCACGAGACCAACCCTGGTCAGGCCAGGCCATTTCAGTCTGGGCCCAACAATGCGATATTCTGGCCATAAAATATTGCCTGGAATATGGTGCAGACGGCAAAAATACGGATCAGAATATGGGCTTTGTTTGCATATCAGCATATTTCTCGTCTCCCGGTGAACGCAACGGTTCCGAAGATATTTCATGCTGTAAAATAATATGCTCTGATAACAAGGCTGTTGTTGGACAGGCTCACGCACGCCATGCTCGCCAGCTATAGCGGTTTAAGCTCCTTGCAGCAAGGAGTTATCTACCACCGAACCCAACGAGGAAACGCAGGGCCTATTTTTAAATATACAGCTATGTCCAATACCCTATTTTCTGATCACAAGATACCGGCAGGGTAGCGGCATGTGTCAGGTGTGTCTGTTAGGGTTATGCACGACGCGACTGGCATCGTCACAAATGCGTCACTATGCAGGGGCTGCTGCGGCTCGGAGGTGACTGCTGGTGAGCCAATGACAGCGTGAAGCATTGCTAAATAGACCATTCGAACGCATCAAAAACATCAAGAGGCCTGCCGCCCCGTACTGGCGGGCTTGTAACAATGCTCTTCGCAACGGTTTATGCCCCACAGCCCCGATTTGTCACTGCCCAACCCTAGGAGGCCAGGCCGTTCTATATTTTTAGTGTTTTCCGGTAGGTCAAAGGTCTAAAGGAAATTTGAACCAGTCTAGCAGTCAGATCACCAGCTTTTAAGCTCTCCTATGCCTCTTACTTTCAATGGCCCGCATCTTTTACCTTGTTACGTCGTGTATGTGTGCTTATGCAAGGCGGTGCATTTGTTTTGATTCCCCTTCCCACCGACACTAAGACATACATATTCGGGCCCCAGCCGCCCCACCATACCTGCAGCTTTTCCAGGCCGACAAGATCACCCGCCCTAGATTTGAAACATACACATAGTGACTTCCGTGCCCTCTACCGCCTGCAGTGGAAAATCTCACAACGAGGAAATGTCTCCGCCTCCTCCTATCGCCGACCCCTCATCCAGCGGTCCTTCTGCATCTTCCACTTCACAAACGTCAAGCTCCAGCATATTACTGCGTGGCATGCAGTCTGTCCATTCCATGCGAGACATCCCATACGTTGAGGAGTCCACGCTACCCGTCGACGGTCTTTCCGAGGCCTTGCATCGGTCGTTTTCGCTATCTAGCATGGGTTCCTCGGTCAACAACAGTGGCGCGTCGCTGCTTGCCCGGCCCCCGTCTGGGCCCTCTTCGGGATCGTCAGGGATACCTTCGGGGCCGCCGTCGGGTTTTTCCGGGGCCTCAGGTCCGTCAGGACCTTCTTCGGGAGGAATCTCGGGCCCTTCAGGTCCAAACTCCTCGGGCCATATGTCCGGTCACAACTCTGGCTTGGCCGGCATTTCAAGCCTATCCGGCCTTTCGGCTCCTCCTGTGGTTCCATCGCCGCTATCTATTTCTTCGCCATCAATTTTGGACCGCTCGCTAAGAGCAGTCCCCGCATCGCCTGTGGCATCGGTGAACGAGGTGCTACGACTCAGCGAGATAATCAATGGCCATGAGCGATTCTTGAAAGTACAGGCGCGGCCAGCACTCAACCGGTTGATTTTTACGAGCTTATTGGACCGCATCACGGCATCGTTTACGGCTATCATGCATTCGTGGGCTGCTCGTGGCTCATCAGTGGACATCAATCAGATTTCTGCTTTGTATTCACATCTTCGCGATGTGCATCATCGCTTGCAGCGTGTTAGTCCTGGCGACAATGTGCTGCCGCATGCGTCCAAGCTGGACTCTCTAATCAAATGGGATTTCCGTCAGCTCATCAACTCGTTTCTGACGCTACTACGTACGTCACCCGGGTTTATTGCCTCGGCGTACCTTACTTTGTCGCCCGGAGAAGCGGCTGCGTTTCTTGGCCGGCCCGTTGAAAGCAGCGACGATGTAGCTCTGGCGGAGCGCCAGAACCCACTTGGCATTCTCTTCCACGGCCTTGTACGTGACAAGCACCACCGAGCAAACTACTTTGCTGCGATCTGCAACCAGCTTCTCGGCGAGTCGCAGGATGACGACGCCCTTTGCTTGGCAATTTTTACGCGTTTCAACTCCACCCAGCCAATAGCTACGGGCGCCCGTAAGCGACTGGATCGCTTTCTTCGCCAATTTATCGCCAAAGGCAACACGCTGATTTCGCGCGGTTCACCGGACGGCTCGCTGGACGAGTTTTTGGATAAGGGCTTTGCCGAGCTGCTGCCCATTCTCGAGAGTCCTGGATTATTGACACCCGAATTTATGGAGCTGGTAGCCGTGCTTGGCGAGCAGGCGCCGGCCGACGTGCTGGAGCCCGTGCTCATCAAGTACTATTTACAACGCGTGCACTCAATCATTTTCTACCCACTGGCTCATTGTATGCTCAACGATACCTACATTACCGAGACGACCAAGACGCTGTTGTTGGACCCGCTGTTGGATCGGCTGGAACACAGCATTCTCGGTGACGCCGGTGATAGGTTGCGACAAATGATTTTTGCGGAAACAGAGGCTGCAGACAACATTGAGGAATTCTTTCTGCCGGGGCAGTATATGGTTTTGACTCTAAGCGATATCATCTGTCTTTACAATACGCTTTTCCCTGTATCTGCGCTGGCTGCAGGCGGCAGGGACGCCGATAGTGAGGCCGACGATCAAGAGGAAAAGGAGTGGTGCTTCAGCAACATCCGGGCCGATCTGGAACCCGTGATGAAGGATCTGCTGGTCAAGCTGCCGCACCTCCGCCATCGCCTAGCCCGTCAACAGCAGCCTCCACCGGGTATCTTTGCCGAATACTGGCAGGTGTTCAAGATCGAGGCCGACGGACTTGTCAATGACGTGGATGTGGCCGAATGGATGGTGGCACCCGAGCGTGATGCCGTGTGCAGAGCCGTGCTAGCTGGGGTCACCTCATCGTCGCAACACGTGCGTGTTGATCGAATCATTCGTGGCGCCTATGTCGAGGCAGAGCAGACTGGCAACTTTCTGGACGCGTTTTACCTTTCCAAAGCCCTGGATAGACCACCGCTGGCTACACTTGGTGCTGTTGTTGCCACTCTAGAAGGCGTCAAAACGGCCCTTGGCGAGCAGGTGCTGGAGGTTGAGCGACTGCGCGACCACTCGGACGCCATGATGGGATCCCTCAATGATCATGCAAGTCATATCATGCAATGCCTCTCGCAGATGCGGTTGCTGGCTTGGTACGAGCATGAGGTGCGGCCCTCATCGTATTGGCAGCGGGCCCAGGATGTTGTAACCCTGCTGCGGGGCGAGAACACGTTGCAGCGGGCCAACAGTGGCTCTTCAGTGTCTTCGTCATTGCGACGATTTTCAACGCGGCCTCGACGGGTATCTATTTTGAGTTCGGCCAGTCTGCTCGATAGTTTTTTTGTTTCCAAAGACTACTTGTCTAAACCAAAGCTGGCAGACCGTGAGGTGGAAACAACGGTACAGTGGCTGCGGGCCGGCCACGTACAAAACTTCTGCGGGGCCGAAGAACTGATCCACCGCTTTTTGGCTGAACTGGCGGCATTGCTGGCGCGGGTTCTTGACCGCGAGTTTCTGGCGTCCAGCGTGTGCTACAAGCGGGATGTCCGGCGAGCCGAAACCGCTGCCTCATCGTCATCATCGGGAACACACTCGCACCGCATGTCTATGTCGGTGCTTCCCGATGCGCGGTCCACGCAGCGTTACACCCACCAGAAACGGCGGTCGTCTCCGAACCTGCTGGACATCTTTGAGTGGCGTTCGTCGTCCGAGCCGCACCCCGCGTCGTCCGAGTCGCAACTGGGCCTAGAGCTCAACAGCCCTGGGCTCGAGCAGCTGCCCGACCGCGATACATTGGCGGGGCTACTGCTCAGCGACCTGGGTCACGATTTCCTCGCCTCTGGGGCTGAGACCGACTTGTATATGCAACAAACTGGCCGCATGCTGCTGCACGGGGATGGTGGGTCCATGCAAGCGGTTTGGGATGAGATTTCGTTTGTGAACTCGCCCATGGCCAAACTCAAGGGCTTCCACACTGCCGTGACGCTGGCCACTTTACAGGTGGAAACGCAGCGGCCCGGCATGGTTGCTTCGCAGGCCGATATCGGTCACGAGCTATCTAAGACGCTGTGCCGTGAGCCCGGTACACTATTCCGGGATTTGCAACTGGTGGCGGCGTTGGTGCCAGCTGATGTGCTAGACGGTACTGACGCGGGTCAGGCGTTTTGGGACGTGGCCGAGGTTGCGTGTTCGGTGGTGGAGAACGTCATTACCAAAAGCATGGATCTTGCGGGCCGCATTCTCCGCTACCACACTGAGACCGTCAACTCCACGCAGACCATGTCCAATATCGGTGTTTCCGACGCGGTGGCCATCTGGTCTTTTTGCGCTCGCCATGGCCGGGCAGAGGCTCAGCGCGGACTGGCCCAGCTGTACATGCATTATCCCCACACAGTGCTGGAGATCATGCCGTTCTCGCGGCCAGCGATTGTGTTTGAGGGCGTGGAGCCCAACGCGATTCGCTCGGCAGTGGTAGCGCATTGGATGCAGCACGCCGCGCAGCAGGGTGATGTAGAGGCCGTTGATTTCTGCCAGCAGCACCACTATGTTGAGTATATCTAGGCATCGGTGGTGCCGATTTTGAGGCCCTAGTCGCTTTCGGGAAAGGCTGAAACATGTATTTATCTAATAATTATGCGAAGTCGTAAATCGTGATAGCCTTGAAGCCTCATGAGGCCTCATAGAGAAGCGGTCCAACCGTGGCCGCAGTTTCAAGCTGCTTCTCTAGACAGGAGTGGCTGCAAAAGCCCATATGGAACGGAATGGCTTGACCCCGGCAGAAGTTGTGCCACGCCATGATAGACCCAGCTTCCGAGATGTAAAGCTGTGAGCACACATAGCACGTGTGTCCTCGTGCCCTGGCCTCTGCAGCAGGCTCGACCAACCTGTCCAGCGCTGGGGGCAGCATCCATTTCGGCCGCTCGCGTGGAAAGTGGTCGTTCCCGGCCAGCGACCGGCGGCAAAGCTCGGCTAGACTGGGTACCGCCCGTCGCCGCACGACCTGCACAATGCACCTGTCCTCATCGTCGGTATTCATCACGCCGGAGGGCAGCGGCAGTAGTGGATTCGGGTGGTGCAGAAACAGTTCAAGCTGGGGTAACTGCAAAATTTCGGCAGGCAGGTACCTCAATTGGTTGCGGCCAACCGTGAGCTGCGTGAGCTCAGTGAGCTTGCCGATAGCCGGCGGGATCTCGCGCAGCTCGTTGTCGCGCAGCATCAACACCGAAATTGGACTGGCGGCAAAAAGCCGTAGGTGCAGGTACCGCAGGTGGTTTGATGCGAGATTGACAATCAGTGTCTGGCTGCGACGCTCACTCAAAATCACCAAGTCCCGCAGATCACCAATCTCGCTAGGAAGCTCGGTGATATCCATTCCAGCAAGGTTCAGGTTCTCGCTGGCATTATCCAGCGTGGCACGGATTAATGATACAGGATCCTGTCCGGTGCTTGAGCTAGTGCGGCCGGCTGAGGCTGTACGACCGGCCGAGGCTATTTGCCCGGCTGCACTGAGACCAACGGATGCTGTTCGCCCAGCAATGTGACCCATGGAAGTTGTTCGCCCCGAGGCTGTTCGTCCAGCTGAGGTTGTGCGGCTCGCTGTAGTAGCTGCCCCACCTGCTCCACTACGCATACCACTCGAGCCCTGCGAGCTGCAGCGCAAGGCACGACCCTTTGGTCGTGGAGGCGAGCTGGACCCCATCGTTAGCGATGTACGTGCAAAGGTGCTGGGCACCTTAGCCATAGCCGGCGGATCGCGGGAAAACGACCGCAACGAGCCATCATGGGGCTCATCCTCATCTGTGGGGATCTCGTCGGTTGAGATCTCCATTTCATCATCATGCGGCACCAGCGGTGGCGAAGAGTCCATCTGCCATCCCCAATACGTTGGATCGGGCTCTTGAGAGTCGGTGAATTGGCGCTTGTTTGAGCTAGCCAGGGCCGAGTCTGTGGACGGACAATCGCGTTTACGCACGAAGGCCAGCGCGGGCTCTAGGCTATATAACCCACTACTGGGCATATTTTCACCGGTTGCCGCATACGGGACTAATGGCCGGTCACCCATCGCTACAAACGCGACTGGCAGAGGAAAAGGACAAAGGTGCAGCTGACGCGATAAAGCGCGTGAGTCACGTGAGCTGCGCGGCTATGGCACTGCTGCGGGTAGTGCATGACTATGAAAGCCATAGACTCCAATGGGATTTCTACAGTAGCTCTGTACCAGTATAGAGTTGAGTAAAGATGAGGGTCTCCACAGAGTCATAAGGTGGGCAGCTGCGCAGGCATACTCTACAGAGTGACCAGAGAGGCTCTTAGACTCCAGGCCGCTGATGCACCAGGCATCAACCATAACGGACAATATACAAGGAATGAGCAACATCAAACACTTGATGTGCTTCAATGTACCATAGATTTAGAGTGCAACTCTGTACGGTAAGCGAATCCTCCATCTATACCTCAGTGACACAATTAAGCACATGCACTATCGCCCTGAGCGAGTGACACCCTTTCCCTGGCCTATGCCTCAGCCCCTGCCTCACAGTCAAGCTTCCAGGACCTGCTTGGGTATTTAAGCTCGATAACCAATCCTGGAGGACGTACAATGGGCATCCCCCTATATTCGCCGCGGCAAGCGCAGCAGCCGCGCCGGCGACTCTACCTGCACCAGAATCAGCAATTCAGTCGGTGGCAATTGCACCCTGCCGACGACTACGTCCGGTCTCCCGAGCATACAAGCGAAGTTGTGGACAGCATGCGGCCACTTTTAAATGGATCCAGCTTTCCTGAAGGGCGGCCGTTCGACCTATATGCCTCGATTTTGCGACAGATGGACGATACGTTCCCGGATTATGGTATGAACCTACGAGAGGCGCTGGCAGACCTTCCCAGTCCGCCCGCTACTGAATCTGCTGCTCGCGAGGGTGCTGCGGGTGCTTCCAACCGGTCTATCGACTCGGTTGCCAATCGAGCTACTGATCGAGCAGCCGGTTCGGTTGCCGGTTCGGTTGCTGATTCGCCTGCCAATTCGGTTACCGACTCCACTGCGGCAGAAAATGCTGGAGACGTCGCTGAGGCTGCTTCACTAATTGCCGCGGCTTCTGCGGCCGCTGAAGAGGCTGCGCAGGCCCGAGCAGCTTCCCGGGCATCTGCGCATGCAGCAATTGTGAGAGATACGCTGGCATTGGCAAGCTCTCTTGACGCTGTAGCCTCTGGAGGGTCCTTCTCCAGTGTTCCGCCTCCTCTTGATATCTCCGCCCAACTCGCTTCCCTTGCCGCTGCCACCGCTGCCACCACGACTGCGGCTGCCGAAGGTGTCACAGCCACCGAAAGCACAGCTGCTGATGGTACCGCCCCTAATGGTCTTGCCACGGAAGGTCCCACTGGAGGTGCTGGTGATGCCGCCACTAGAGATACCACCGCTACCGTCAATGTTGAAGCACTGGCCCGGCGCCAGCGGCTACGCGATAGTCTGGAAAGAAGCCAAGTTGCTACGGAGGCCGCTTTAGCCGAGCTGATGCGAAGGCAGCGCAACCGCCCCACCCGCAGTTTCCGAGTCTCGGAGTCGCGGGACACTAGTGACGAGCTTCTGGATATTGTGATGGAAATGGTTGACGCTGTCGACTCAGGGACGCTGGATCCGATGGATACTCTATCGGACGGGCGGAGTGCCTCGCTTCCGAATGAGCCGGTGCCCCAGTCGGGAACTGGGCCTGAGCTTCAGCCAGGGTCTAGCTCGGGCAATATTGGTAACCCCGAGAGCAGCCTCAACCGCCGGAATGCATTCCGACGGGCTTTTTTCGAGTCGCCGTCTCATCTCATTAATGATCTCCCCGAGTATTTCAGCTCGCCTCACCACAATACCCGCCTCAATGAGAGCATTCAGGATGCGTCACTATTCCTCCCTCAGCCGTCGGTGCGCTCGCTTGCCCGGAATGCCAGTCGTGAAGCTAGTCGTGACGCCAGTCGCGAGTCGGCCCTGGGTGCCCATGAAGCTCGGGCCATTCGCGAAGCTCGCGAAGCCAGCGCAGCCCGCGAGGCCCCTGAGGTCCACAACCCCGTCCGCCGTCCTAGACGACGCCTTTTGCGGGAGTCGCTAGACCTCGAGCGGCTTCTAGTGCGACGTCACCAGCACTATGGGTTTTTGGAGCCGGAGCGGCAACTGCCAATTCCCGAGACCGACCGCAACGGCAACCGCACCGTGGGGCTGCCACGTATCGAGGGCAGTATCATCAACCACAATATGCCTATTCCGTGTGTGGGACCGCCGGCAGCGGTAGCGATTGTGCCGCGGGCAAGCGAGTTGCCCCCGCTAGCCAACGCCGCGCCGTTGTCATGCATTGTAGGCAACATTGGCGAGCGTGTAGCTGCCAAGCGAGCGCGGCGGCGGTCCCGCCTTCCGGCTACACAATACCGACGCACAGAGAACATTGGTCGACCTGGTGGCCGGTTTCTCGCCAGCGATGAACAGTTTGGCACTCCTCAGAGACGGATGCGAGACTTTCTGCGGAGCTCAGGACTGCAGCCGCAACCCACCACGCCCGATAGCGGTAGCGGCACTGAGTCGGGCGTCGACACCGACATGTCAACAATTCGGCTGCTGATGACGGCTGGTGGTGATGCGCAAAATCTACGGGCTGAGCTCTCGTCACGCAGCGCCCAAATAGCGGCTGCCATTGGTCGGGCAGCTCCACGTTCCGACTCTACCGATTCATCCGAAGCGACCTTGTCTGAAACAGGACTTTTAGCCGGATCCACTTTACCAATGAGACGGCGTCCTCGGGAAGCCGCGCGCAACGATGCACGTAACGACCAGCTACCGCTGGGTAGTCGCTGGAATGCGATGCGAGAGGCGTCGCCGTCGAACGTACGGAGCGAGCCACTGCGTACAACGGCGGGCTCGAGGCGGCGGAGAGCGTTGGGAGCCGAGCGGCAGACGCAGTTTCAGGCGTTTGAGCTCGCGCGACACCGGCAGCGGGACCGGCCATAAGCTGCGCCAAGTCGCCGATCGTGCGAGTTTTCTCGCTCCAAATTCGAGCCAACATACCCGGTCTTAAGCCGACTATTTTGGCTGTGCTAGCATTTATATATTTGACTCTATTCATTCGATACTTCACCGTAACTGGGCGTCTCTGATAAGAGGATCGCACGGCTGTGAGATCGGTCGGGCTAGGGTTTGGCGCAGGTTCACAAGCGATGTGATAAGTCGGTAATGGTCCAGGCCCTGCAAAAAAACCCGTTTACCTAAGACTTGAGCGGCCATGCCTTCCGCCCTCAGCGACCCGTTGGCCAAAGTAGAACAAGTGGCTGGCCAGGTCGTGACGACTTTCGACCAGGATGAGGAGGATTATGAGGCCTTGCCCTCAAACACCCCGGTGGCAATTTCGATGATGGCCGGTGCCGCAGCCGGAATCATGGAGCATACAATTATGTATCCCGTGGATGCCGTCAAAACCCGCATGCAGGTTGCTGGAGCCGGCGACCTCTACCGCGGCGTGATTGGTTCGCTGTCTAAAGTGTCTAGCACCGAGGGGGCCCGCGCCTTGTGGCGGGGTATGCTGTCGATGGTGGTGGGTGCTGGCCCTGCTCATGCCGTGCATTTTGCGGTTTATGAGGGGGTTACGAGCGCCCTGAGCCGCGATGGCCACGCCACTTCTCATCCGATGATCTCGGCAACTGCCGGAGCCTGTGCCGATATTTCTTCCAATGCCATCATGAACCCATTTGATGTGATCAAGCAGCGCATGCAGCTGCAGACCGGTCCCGGTAGCAGCTTTTTGCGCACCACGGCAACCATTTTCCGTAATGAAGGCTTCCGGGCATTCTATGTGTCGTACCCCACGACGCTGTTTATGAGTGTACCTTTTTCCGTGGTCAACTTCACGGTTTACGACAGTGTGTCGGCGTTTTTGAATCCGCAGCGCCGCCACGATCCGCTCATCCACTGCGTTGCTGGCGGTGCAGCCGGTGCCACGGCTGCAGCCATCAGCACCCCCTTTGATGTGATTAAAACGTTGCTGCAAACCCGTGGCGTGTCCACAGTGGCCGCCGCGCGCCAGCTCAACGGCTTTGCCGACGGTTTCCGCTATGTGTACCGGACCGAGGGCTGGAAGGGTTTTTTCCGTGGCGTCAAGCCCCGTATCGTGGCCAACATGCCCTCTACAGCAATCTGCTGGACTGTATACGAAATGGCCAAGCACTTTTTGTTTTCCTCGATGCATTGACGTTATAGACATTAATGAATTATGATTGTACAGCTCCTAGTTTATCCTCCATTTCCATTCTTACCCCGAAGATACCCGCGCTATGAGTTGTAGACAGGGCACTCTGACTGAAACTGGCAGAACTTGCAATACCCGTCTTTGGGGTCGACAGCTAGAGCCGGTCGCTTGTCGTCAAAAAAACTGGTTCGGAACTTGAAGAGTTCGTCGGTCACTGCAGGATCAACTCGATACTCGTATAGTTCCCTAGAACGTGGTTTTTGCATAATAAAATCCACCCGAACCGTGTCTCCTAAATCAGCTAAAACGGGACGGGCCCGCTGAATGGCTATGGCCACCGCCTCGTACACATCCACGAGAGTGCGGTAGCCTACCGAGCTAAAAACAGGGTCAAGCTCTTTGCATAGACTCAAGTTCGCTCTGAACAAGGCGCGCTTGTCAAATGCTCTAGTAGCCAGTCGTGTGATCATCCAGTGATATACCAACAGCTGGTGGTAAGCCATTCGTAGTTTCCAGGGCGCCGGTGGGCCATATGTAGAGGTTTTTGTATCACAAATCACCATCCTGCCATCCTCAAAAGCAATCTCATCAATCACGCCCGTAAGAACAATGTGGTCGCCGATCAAACCCACCACTCTCAGCTCGCGTACTGGGTGTCTACCTGCCAACAATTGGAGCTTCCATATCATATCCACGAGCTTGACGGCATATTCCTCTTCAGGTCCAACATTTTGTACGTCTGCCAACGAAATCGGCCGGGAATCCGAAACCAAGAGGGCCTGCTCCAATGCCTTTTCCTCTAACTCAGCGTGGATTTCGCGGCCACGCTCCATGGCCGGTGTAGAAACACTAGGTTCGGAAAGGCCATAAAGACCCTTGAGCTCGCACAATTGGGTGTTGAAGCTCGTGACTGCAAGATTCCAAAACGGTCGCGGTTCGGCGACAATTTCGGTGGCTACAAGTTTGGGCAGGGCGTTCCAAGCCCTATAAAGAACTCGGCAGCTTCTCATTAGCTTTCTGAGCAATCAAGCTGAACAATGCACAAGTCCCTAAAAAGCCAATGAAGTTGAAAAATGCCGCTCGTGAATACTCTCTTTCTTCTTCCTCGGTCCGGAACGAAGCAAATAGGCGGCGAAGGTTGGGGAGAGCCATGTCAGCTGCTATACAGAATTCGCTACCCAGCCTTTAGTGCTTGTCTCTGATATCCCAAACACTAAGAAACCGAAAACATGAAGCAACGTTAAAACAGCAGCTAGTTCTATAGAGTTAAGATACTAGTCCTAGAACAACATTCCAAAGAAAATTCACAACTGTGTTGAAGACAATAATGTACTTGTGGGGAACCACCATAAATTGGATAATGGACGCCAGCGGCCAGATCATAAGACTAGCCCGAAAAGCTGGCTTGAAATTCTTTTGCAAATAGATATCAATGTTGTAACCCTCCCAGAATGCACTGAGAGTGGTGAACATGAACACGCTGAACGGGTTGCCAAACACCTGGTCCCACGCGATCTTGGCAAAGGTCGAATCGTATTTCTCGGTCAACTGCTCGGTCCAGAACCGCGTCCATAGTCCATTGATCACACCCCACACGTGAAACTTGATCAACCGCCAAAAGTCAATGCGGTCTGTTAAGAGCTGCACTAGGCCCTGGCTCATGCCGCACATCAACAACGACATGATAGCTGCGCATCCGGCAGGACTGCGGGCATAGAGAGGATCATAAAAGGCAGCAACAAGCGCACAGACAGCTATCTGGAAAACCTCCACTCCAGCAAGTATCAGCCGGGGTTTTCTGGACCGGCGAATCCGCTTTTCCAGTGCTCCTATTTCCGGGTCCATCCCAGCTCAGCTCCAAGTCAGCCAGCAGCAGCTTTCTGCTAACTCAGCTCAGGCTCCTCCCCCTGCCTCTGCGCTCTCTAACTCAGCACTCTGCTTCTCAGCGGCTCGTTACTAACAATGCCTCCGAAAAAGATCGAGGATCGCAATTTACAAGCCGTCGTTTTGTGCGACTCGTATCTGCCCCGCTTTCTTCCTCTTACCAGTCACAAGCCCAGATGCCTGTTGCCACTAGCAAACACACCGCTCATTGAGTATACGCTGGAGTTCCTTGTTTCAGCCAAGGTCTCGGAAGTTTATCTCATGTGCTGTGCCCATGCCGACCAGGTCACGGAGTACATTGAAAAGTCAAAATGGAGCTCGCCGTACTCGCCGTTCAAGGTCACCACTATTGAGCTACCCAACACGCTGAGTGTGGGTGATGCCATGCGCGATCTCGATGGGCGCCGGATCATCAAGTCCGACTTTTTGTTGATTTCCGGCGATGTTGTCTGCAATGTGGACTTTGCAAAGGTCTGGGCCGCCCATATCAAGCGCAAGCAACAGGATAAAAACTGCATTATGAGCATTGTGCTTCGCAAAGCCGCTCCTCGGCATCGGACTCGCTCCAGTAAGACCGGTCTCTACATTCTGGACTCGGAAACAAATAGACTCGTGGGCTACAAGGCTTCGACCATGGACCGCCAGGTGAGTGTGGATGCGGGTGAGGTTCTCAAACTACCGCAGGTCTCGTTCCGCAACGATCTGATCGACTGTTACATTGACATTTGCACGCCCGATGTGCCCGCTCTGTTCCAAGAAAACTTCGACTACGAATATATTCGCAAAGACTTCGTCAACGGTATCTTGACCTCGGATATTCTGGGCAAGACCATCTATGCGCACATTCTCGACAATGACTATGCCGCACGTGTGGAAAGTTTCCGCACTTATGATTCGGTCACGAGGGACATTGTTTCTCGTTACACTTACCCGCTGGTCGTGGATTCCATGGACGAGCAGGGTATGAGCTATGACTACCGTCAGGGCCATATCTACATTGAAAACGACGTTGTGCTGAGCCAATCGTGCACGCTAGGTAAATGCGTCGTGGTAGGTGCTCGCACGTTCCTAGGCGAAACATCGTATGTGGACAGTAGTGTGATTGGCCGCAATTGCAAGATTGGTTCCAACGTCCAGATTCGTGGCTCGTATATCTGGGACAATGTTGTTATCCACGACAATGCTGTGCTGGACCGCTGTGTGGTTGGAAACGACGCTGTGGTTGGTGCTGGCTGTGTACTGGAGCCTGGCTGTGTGTTGGACGTGGACTACAAGCTCGACGCGGGAACCACCGTGCCCAAGCAGACACGCCTATACACTGGCGATGTCCAATCCGAATCCGAGTCCGAGGATGATGAGTCGGACGCCCAGCTGCTGGCCAGCACCCTGGAGGGCCTAGACCTTTCTGACGACAGTATTTCGTCTGTCAAAAGCGCCGATCGCCGACGGGCCCGTAAAACCGCGCGCTCGTTGTCGACCACTAGCGCTATCAGTGCTGCCGGTGACGAGGACGAGGAGGACTTTTTCAAAGAGGCCGTGGCATCCATCAACCGCTCCATTGTGGACAACCACGCCCAGGATGTGGCCATGCTGGAGCTTAACACACTTCGCATGACGATGAACGCATCGCACGAGCAGGTTCCTGCGGCAGTGGTGCATGCTCTCATCAGCCACATTGGCCACTTGGTGACGCAGGCCGACGTCAAGACGGCTACGGTGGGCGTGTTCGAGCACTGGACGCCTCTACTTAAGCGTATTACCTTTGACTTCCCTGGACAGGTCGTGCTTGCCGAGGATATTGAAGTGGAGTGCGCCAAGCGCCTGCATGGCGAGAAAATGCTCTTTTATGCCATTAGCACCCTTTACGATACCGATGTGCTGTCCGAAGAAGCTATCTACAAGTGGTGGGCCAGTGAAGGATCTGGCGACAAGGTGCGGGCCCTTGTTGGGCAATGGGTCGAGTGGTTGCAAAACGCCGAGGAAGAAAGCGAAGAAAGCGAATAATTGGATTAGGTTTCGCTTAAGCTTATAGTAATAAAGTTGTAAATAGCCTTATTGGTAGATTTACGCTAGGAACTAGCGAACGGCCGTGCTTTATGAAGGAGTTGTCAAATGAGTATCTACGAATACGCAACTACTGGGGCCTATGCATGTAGCATTCTGATGAAGAAAAAAATCCGCTCTGTGAATCTTATAAATTGGTCCCTTAACCGGCCAAAGACTGGAGCCAGCGACAACCCGACCTTATCGCATGTGTTAGCCGGTAACCCGTGCCCTGTCCGCTATCATTCCCCAGCGCGGTTAGCAGCTTGCTTTGTCAACGGCGCTGCAACACCCACAAATGGCCGCGGCTGCCCTCTTAGTTAATCACGCACCTGCTTCTTTCCCTCACTCCACCCCCTTTGGTGTTGATAACGGTAGACTCAGCTTTACCCTACTTTTTATCGCCCACGCTACAATAAGATCCAAAAATGCAGACTATAAAGTGTGTGGTTGTCGGTGATGGTGCCGTCGGTAAGACTTGTTTGCTCATGTCCTACAGCACCAACAAGTTCCCCAGCGAGTACGTGCCTACCGTGTTTGATAACTATGCCGTGACGGTGATGATCGGCGACGAGCCTTTTATGCTCACTCTGTTTGATACCGCTGGTCAGGAAGACTATGACCGCCTGCGGCCGTTGTCGTACCCTCAAACTGACGTGTTCCTTGTCTGCTTTAGCGTCACCGCCCCTGCCTCGTTTGAAAACGTAAAGGAGAAATGGCTTCCTGAGGTCCGTTATTACTGCCCGGGTGTTCCCAGTCTCATTGTAGGCACCCAAGTGGATCTCCGCAACGACCCTACTTTGATCCAAAAGCTGGCCCGCAGTAAGCAGCAGCCCGTGACTCCGGAACAGGGCGAGCGACTGGCACGTGATGTGGGCGCCGTCAAGTATGTCGAGTGCTCGGCACTTACGCAACGGGGCCTCAAGAACGTGTTTGATGAGGCCATTGTGGCTGCGCTGGAGCCGCCAAAGCAGAGCGGCAAGAAACAGAAGAAGTGCGTCATCTTGTAAACTTCTTGGAACTAGGCCTATTTGCTTGTGGCCTCCTATTGACTTCTGGCCGCCGATCTGCTTCTGGCTTGGTGATATCAACGTTGGCCCTGATTCGGGTTTGGAGAGCAGGCACGTCTTCCCCGAAAGTGTCTCCTTGGCTGGGTCGCGTGGTGCCGTGCGAGGTCTCTCAGTGTCGTAGTAAAGGCCGCGGACTAGCCTTCATGGACCAGCGGCTATGTGGTATTAAATAAATGATTAAAGCGTAATTATTTCCGCAGTTGGTGCCCAGATTGAAATTCTGTGCCACCTGTTGCTGCCTGATTTTGAGAGGACCCCCTTTCTCCGTCAAGTACTCTAGGGCACTTTTCACTAATTAGAGTGTGGAGAATAAATAAGGAGTGTTTATGAAGTGAATCGTTTGTTGATATAGTCCAGATAGAGCTTTGCCTTGCGGTGCGCATGTTCCAGCTCTGGATAGTCCGGATGATCAGCAGCAGTATTAATTAAAAGTGTCTTCATGAACAATGGATACTTTCCCAGTCGCTGCACCGGTTTGATCAATAGAGCATCCAACGACCACGCCGTGGTATACGCTTGTGCCGATCGATGACACGAATCCAACCACGGCCGGATTTTCTTATTGGCTGCTAGTCGGAAGCATAGTTCCATCTGGCTCTGATTGTGATGCGCATAGTTCTCGTAGATGCCGTATGTTTCCGGATTGAAAAAGCTTCCCATAGCCCGACCAACATGCGTAGCACTTTCAAAAGTGCTCCTGCTAGGCTTACCTTGGAGAATACTGGATGGAATCATGTTCTCCAAGGTCGCAACAAGCCCGAGACTAATATCCAGAATCTCGGTGATGTTGCTAAATAGTGTCTCCAGCTTGGTTTCACTCAGACCAACTCCGGCACTGTTGCACAAGTATAGCCGCACAACGCAGGCCATATCCTGGGCAAACTGCCGCTCTGTTAAATACAGCTCGCGAATGCAATTGCTCTTGAGCTGGTCTTGGCTAACCCACCGCCGGGTTTCTTCCAAAAAGCTCGAGTCGGTAGTGGAGAAGCTTAGGCTCGGAGGTGAGTCGATGGACGGAACACTCATTACACTAAAAAATGGAGGACGCACCCGGGATACGTACGAGTTTGGAGTTGCAGGGTCGGAAGCATGCCGCGCATGGCCAGGCTTTTGACTCCAACCATTCAGATCTTTATCGTAGCTTTCATCGTGCTTTTTCTGGATATTCAAAGGCGGGACCGGCGGTAGGTTTGGAAGACTACTGCTTCGTTGGTGATACTTTGGGCCGGCACGGCGGGGCTTGGATTGGTCCATGGTTTATCACGCTCACACAAAATCACAAAGAATGAACCAAGATAACGAAGGTCCGAACGAAGTTTTGGTCTAATGGGGAGGGTTGCTTGTCAAGATTCTCAAAATTTTAGCGTTGACAAAACTTATTAGACATTAATGCGTTACCTTGTGCATATGCGGCGGCAATTTGCATACGTGCAGAACCATCAGTGCATTCCCTGCCCTAACTAAGAATACCCTCTTAGTCGGCTTCGGCCGCTAGGACTACTTAATTAGGAAGTGACATGGGCCGGCATGATGAATCTATAAATAATCTAGCTAGCGGCCTATTCTTATGCGCATTTCTTAGTTACTCCCGCTGTTATTTAACAATGCCGACTATGCAGCATGTGGTCACACATTATCAATTATGCAATTATGCACGGATAGCGCAGCTTTCTGCCGCCGGCAAATAATTGCGCAACGATCACCAGCCATTCAACGACCCATCCCCCTCTCAGTCCTACCGTTCATGCGGAGACTATTTAAGGTTACTTGCTGCAGTCAAAAGTGCCCGGCAACCTAAGTATGTTTGAGTCAACCAGTTATCAACTGCACAGGAGTTCCGTCCTACGAAGCAAGGTACCGCTATACGGGCTCTCTCTATAATACGATGGTTTTTCCGTACCGCCTTCTCCAAGCCAAACAGCTTTTGAGTTGGCCCCACGAATATTACGCCAAGCAATCTGTAAGTGAGAGATCTAGGTACCATGCAAAATTGACCTAGAGTTAAAAGTGCGCTTGAACTAAGCATTAACACCAATTATGCTAATATCAGATATTTGTGGTCTCAAATGTTCTTTTGAATTATCAGCATTATATTTTCTGTTTTCGAAAAAGAAAATATGGCGGTTAGAAATGTAGACCTCAGATTGCTCTTATATTCCCAGGAATCCATTTAGGCCCAAAATTTCGCTCTAGTGGCGCAGAGGTTAGCGCATCGTGCTTATAGCCGTACAATCGACGTCTATGCTGATGTCACGGTCGTGTGAGGAACGCGACGGTCGTGGGTTCAATCCCCTCCTAGAGCATTTTTTTGCTAGTTGTTTTTTCAGGGCGAAGCTCGTGCAATTTAGATGAAATACGAAATAAACTGTAATTTTCATTGAAAAAGATGAAACATAGGGAATGTCCGAGAATTGGTTATATACAGAAAGAACGAGAGCGAGCGCCTAAAGCTTTCCAGATAGGATGCGTCGCAGAAGGTTGGCTTCACTAGCTGTGGCTTCGCCAGATGCAGCCCACCGGATCTTTCCCTGTTTGTCTACGACATATAGGTAGCCACCGAGAGGGTTGGTGGCCCAGATCTCGTCGCGGACCTTGATTGTGAGGCCCTTGCGACAGATGAGATACTGGTGATAATCGCCTTTGATACTCTTCTTGATGCGACCTGAAAACAACTTAACAAGCTTCTCGTTGAACCAGCTCGTAGGGGCGTTTATATCTAGCAGCTGCACATCCCACTTATCGAACTCAATGCCGGGCATGTAAGACTCAAGCTGTTTCTCGGCAATGGTGGATGCGAACAAGCGCACAACAGTTAGCTGCTTGCCAAAGTAGGAGGTGGAAGTTCGCTCCACACCATCCAAGGTTGTTCCACAAAGGTTTGGCATGTAAAGAGCCTCCTTTGCTTCAAAAGGAGCCTTTGGAGCCGTGAAGAACTTTCCACCAGTATCGCGGAACCCATAAATAGGCTGAAAGGTCGACTCGGCGAACTCCTTCTTGAGCTCCTCACGGCGCTCTCGGTTCTTTTGCATATCAGTAAAGTCCTTTTTCTTCTCAGCAAAGGTCCGATTGTCGATTCCGTTGTTGTCGGTGGGCAGCGGGGGCTCTTTTTGGCCAATCGGCTGTGTCAAGTGCTTGATCTCCGAAGGCTTCTCGGCACTGAAAGCTTTCTTGGCCATAAACCGCACACCAGCGATTCTGCAAATGCCTACAGGCCGGAAAAGCGGCCGCACTCCGAGGGTCACTGCGTACATGCTCGAAGGTGGATTATGCAGCTCGGGCAAGGGCGTCAGACCTGGGCGACTATAAAAGCCCCAGTTGGTAATCTATTCCTTGATCAAAAACCAAGGGGACATGCCACGACGCTGAGGTGCTTTCTTACTGCCGCAGCGTTGCCATAGCTAAACTTAGCTTATGAGTCCCCGAGAGTGAGTCCTGACTCTTAGGAAGTTTGAAAGTCTAGAAGGGCTTTTGAATGTCAAAGAAGGGAAACATTTTTTTCATTTTTTTTCTATATCATCTTTCGTACACTTTTAGTCGCAGTATATGCCTCGGTGATGGTTATTATATGAACTGTTAATATGTTGAGTCGCTGAATTGCTGCTAAAACTTTGAGCCTGGAAAATAAAGCCAAGGTTGAGGCATATATGGCGCCGTCTCTTCCTTGACGAGAGGCCAGATTGAAAACTTCATTTTCCGTTTGATTATCATTATTTTTATTTTTTATTAAACTGGTGATGTCACCCGAGGACGCGCTACGCGTGTTTGGCAAGGACAAGTTCAGGCCAATTCAAAGAGAAATCGTAGATGCCGCACTTGCAAAGAAAGATCTGCTGGTTCTGTTGCCCACAGGATTTGGCAAGTCCCTAACTTTCCAGTTGCCTGCCATTGTGATCCCTCGAGGTGTGACTTTAGTTATTTCACCATTGCTGGCTCTCATGGACAACCAGATCCAAGAACTCGTTCGAAAAGGCGTGGCCGCAGCAACATTAAACCATCGAACTGGCGAAAAGCTCAGGCGGGACATCCAGGCCGAGTTGCTGCAAGGCAGAGGTCCCCGGCTGTTGTATGTGTCGCCGGAGCTCTGTTGTGGGGCTGGATTTCGCTCCTTCTTGGACCAACTTGTGGCGCGCGACTTGCTTAATCGGATTGTTATTGATGAGGCCCATTGCGCAATCGATTGGGGCCGAGAGTTCAGAAAAGAGTATGCCCAGCTCGGCTTCTTCAAGGACTGCTACCCTGCGGTACCCGTGATGGCACTGACAGCCACCGCCAATGACCAGATGCAAAAGCAGATTGCCGAGTCCTTGAATTTGCCTGTGGATACGCAGGTCTTTGCCTCGACCATGAATCGGCCTCAGACTCATTACGAGGTACGGTATGTTGAGGACCAATCCGACCGGCTCGAGAGCATAGTCAAGTTTCTTAAGCTTTACAAGGCTCGAATCTCATCTGTATATGGACCGCATCAGGGCCCTTATCCGGGGTGTGGTCTTATTTATTGCCGTGCCAGGTATACAACCGAGCGAGTGGCTGAGGTGCTTCGAGATAACGGCATCGGTGCACGGGCGTACCACGCCAAGCTTGATCCAGACGCCAAGGACGAGATCATGACTCGTTGGGTTGCGGGCGACCCCGAGTGTACGGTAATTGTTGCTACGATTGCTTTTGGAATGGGTGTCGACAAGCCAGATACGCGGTTTGTGATTCATTTCGAGCTCCCAAAAAGCATTGATGATTTCTGCCAGCAATCCGGCCGAGCTGGTCGCGACAATAAGGCGGCCATTTCTATTTTATATTATTCACGCTATGACCGGTCTTGGACAGCCGCGTTGGCCAATTCCGAGCCAGAAAAGCAGGCATTCAAGGCTCTCGTTGACTACTGCGAATCCCCTTCGCGATGCCGCCATTTGCTTCTGGCAGATTACTTTGAAAAGAACGTTCCAAAGACCCCAAGTGTAGAGTGGTGTGAGTATGCCTGCGATGTATGCAAGGACGAATCGCGGGTGCTCAAGAGGTACAATCGCTGGAAGCAGGAGTATTGAGTTCCTTGAGTGTATTTCGTGAACATGGTCAATTTAAGCACACTTTCGGAGTATTTTTGTAAGCTTAGCGTATAAATACTACTCGTCGTCTTCAACAACAACAGGAGCAGGCTTGGCGTGCATCTTGGCGTCCATGGCCAAACCGGCCGTGAGGGTGTCCTGGTTGATGGCCCAGTTTTTAAAGTAATCAATCTCAAGGTCATGGATGCGGTTACCAAGAACAATCAGCGAGTGCAGCGGCTCACCAGACTCGTAGCTGGCCATTTCCTCCAGTGTTCCTGCCTTGAAAGTTTGGCGAGGCGAGCCCAGACGGGACACGGCAATGCAGGGTGTAAATGGCGCATATGCGCCCTCGTTACGAGTCTCCTCGATCTCAAGCATCTGCGACGCGGCCTGCTCAATGCTCATATAGCGAGGGGGCTCAAAGATCATACGACCGCGAATCATATTCTCTACACTCTGCTCCTTGACCTTGATATCCAAGAGCACCAAGGTGTGCAGCCCCAAACGGCGGTTCTCCATAATCTTGTCGTAGAAGCTATCGGGGCGCCAATTTTCGGTGAAAAATACCAGAGAGACGGTCTGACCGAAATTGTAGAGCTGCACGCCGGTAGCACCAATAGCATTCATGACCGAGGCGTTGTGGATCACCTCGGTGGGAATATCAAGTTCCCGGGCTCGTAGCATAAAATCGGAGTGCGTGGTCGCGCCAAAGGGATCGCCCACCACCAAAAGGCAAACATCCGCATCCTTGGCATCACTGAGAATGCCATCTGAGTCGGACTCGACCATTTCGCGATCAGCAAGAATGACCTCCCGGCCGTAAAACTCCTCGAGGGTCTTGACATCGGCAGCCATAAGAATACTGGTATAAGCCTCGAGGTACACCTTCTTAGCCCCCTTGACGGCCTCAAGGCCCCGCACAGTAATATCTTTGGGGTCCGACAATCCCAAGCCTACCAAATAGAACATGCTTGTTTGAAAGATTTCGTGGTTAGAAAAAATTATGTAAGGCTTGCAGACGCATATGCAAGGCTTGATTACTTCTCCCCACCTTCAAGATGGTCAACCGTCGCCGCTCGGGCTCTCAGCCGCCGGCGCAGGATGACACTGAAGTCAATGCACAGAGCGAAACGCAACCTTTGCTGGGCGATATTCATCGTCGGTTTGAAGAGGAACTACAGCGAGAAGGTTACACCAAAGGCGCGCTTAGCTTGTTTCTGGAACGGCCCGTAACGGTGCTAATTGTCTTTCTCCTGTTTGGGGGCCTTATTTATTTTGTGGCAACGTTCAATACCAAGGCGCTGGCGCAATCGTTTGCCAATGTTCCACAAGTCAAGCTCGAGCATGCTCGTCTCAAGGAGATCAGTGCCTGGCAAATCACTGTAGCCCTGGGGCTGGATGTGCACATGAACTACTCGAGTGTGCCTGCAGGACTAAGTAGTTGGCTCGGTATGTCGGCTGCTACATTGCTGGGCAGTGTTGTTGTGGGATTGGCGCAGCCAGCCGATGTCAAAGTTGAAGTTGCGGGGCAGTACTCGCATGCCATCAATGTGGGCATGGACAGACAGGTGGAGGTTTGTCTCGAGAACGGGGCCGACTCCCTACTCGATTTCAATCTGGAACTCGGCGAGGTTGGCAGGTCGGACGTCATTGGCTGGATCACCCGCTCGCTCCTCACCGACGAACCTGTGGATCTACTAGTCAAGGGTGTACTATCCATTCGCAAGTTTGGCATTGACTACGATGTTCCCTTCGAGTATCCTTACAAGCTGCAAGCGCCGAAATCACAAAGCTGGAACGCGCAGATCGAGCAGGTCAAAGTCGGTCGTACCGCTAAAGGTGGCATCCAGGTCGATGCCACTAGTCAAGTGACGTACGACGCGCCATTTGCGGGGAAAGTGCCACAGTTGCAGTGGTCGTTCAAGCTCCCTAGCTGTGATAAGAGTCTCAAGATTCTATCCCATGGAAAATCTGGGAGGTTGAACGTTGGCGAGGCCGATAACCAAGTCAACGTCACGCTGCAGAGTTACATCGAGAGTCTCCCCCAGGAGCTGGTACAGCCATGCAGCGACGACCCACACCAGAAATCGGCGCTAGATCTGTGGTTATCACGGTATTTGGATGGCAGGGTTAACTATGTATACCTCGAGGGGTCGTCTGACCAGCCAATTCTGCAGCAGCTGCTGGCTGGTTACGATCTGCCGGTGCGATTGAGCGGTAAGCCCGATACTGAAAAACTTATTGATAGCATCGTTTGGGAGCGCGGGCGCTTCGATTCGCCGGCAACGCTGCCGGGACAACATGCAGGCGAAGTGGTGGTGAGCGGTGAGTTGACAGTAGATGTGCACTTGCCGAGCATGCTGGAAATGGACCGCGACATGGTCATTGCGCTTCACTCGCTGCGGGGTGACATCTACCTGTTCTACGAGCAGATCCGGTTCGGCATTGTGCGGGCCGCGGACTGGATCGAGACGGTAACGGTGGCCCATGACAATGGGTACGAGATTAAGGTGTTTTTCGACCGCGTGCCGTTTGACGTGGACAACGCCGCGCAGTTCGCCAAGGTCACCAACGAGCTGATGTTGCGAGGCAAAGTTCCAATCGAGTATCAGGCGTTGGTAGATGTGGAACTGGTGACGCCTATCGGTGACATGGCTCTGCAGGGAATGTATATCCAGGGGCACACCATCTTTTATTCTTAGTCCTAACTTGTTTGCAAGTCTTAATTTATCTGCCAGTATCAGCATGTATGATATTCCAATCTCAGCTACAGTCTCAGTTTAATCAGGCCGTTAATACTATTTAAGAGGCTAACCAGGAGGAAGGTCGCCAACGTCCTCTTCGATCAGCTCAATGGCCTCCTCGCTGGCAGCGTCCAGAGGAGTGGTGGCCATAGCCGACATACCAGTACGGACAATCTCCAGCACACCAAAGGGCTTGACATGATGGAGGAACTTTGTGACATTCTCGGGCGTAGCGCACAGCTCGACAACGCAGTTGCGGTCGGAAACATCAGCAACCTTGCCGCCATAATGGCCAACCAGCTTGGTGATGGCATCGAGATGCTCATGCTTGTGGCGCAGGGCCTGCGACAGGGGCAGGTTGTTAGGGTGGAAATCCTTGACGGGGAAAATGGGGTTGGTACCCTCGCCAAGAGCAACCTTCTGGGCGTTGGCATGGTGCGTGACCAGCTCTTCAAAGTACTCGGGACCCAGCAGCGACACCTTGGCCAGCAGCAGCTCGCGGCGCACCAGGGGGGTCTCGGTGTAGTCCAACACGGCCCAAACAGGGACCAGGTCTTCGACCTGGCGGCGGGCCTGTTCCACGACGCCGTCAGGGCCGTGCAGCACCACGGTCATGCGGGAAAGATCGGGCACTTCTGTGTTGGCGACCACCAGCGACTCGATGTTGAAGCCGCGGGAAGCAAGCGTGTTGGACACGCGAGCAAGCACACCGGGCTCGTCCTGGACCAAGCACTGGAATACGTGGGGCTGGCGGACCTTTTTCTTGGCCTCGGGAGTCTCGTAGAGAATCGAGGAAATGGCCGCTTTCATGGACCAATCCGGGGACTCAATGGTGGGCAGAGGCGGCCGCTTGGAATTACGGTGAAGGGCCTTGTATGCAAGCGCAGAAATGGATGATTTTGCCCGCGTCCCTGCCCGCGAGGCGGGGGACACTCGCACCAACAATCCGAGCATGGCTAGTGAAAAATATATTTAGTCACACCTCGAGTTTATGGGCAGGGGTGGGGCGAACAGAGATTGGGGTATCGGGGTATGACTCGTCCTTTACCACCAAAGAGAATAGCTGCAATTGCTGGCGTAAGACCAGTGAAGAAAATGTGGGACCGGGGGTTAACACCCATGGAGAGCGAATTTCATGGTTATTTCATGGTTATATTGTAGTGTGATAAAAAGCTCATGGGCTACATGCACATGAACTTTGGATTCCGAGAGCCGTACCA
>JAJMBL010000025.1:0-52116 GCA_030565285.1 Wickerhamiella brachini | reverse complement strand
CCGAATTACTTCGAATACTCTCATTTCACTAAACTGCTTGGCTGCATTCCAGAAAAGGCTCAACTACATCTTTTCAGACTGTTTCCTTTCTTTCATGTAGGAGCTACTTTCGGAAATTCTTTTAGACATTGTAGCATAAGGCTGTCGCTTTAACCTGGCGTCGTTTATTAAGCTCGCGTGAAGAATCAGCCGCTAGCGATGCTGATCAGTATGGACTGGAAAAAACTGAATGAATTTATTTACAAACAAATGCTAATGAAAAAGATTATTTAAATGCTGAAAGTCAAAGAGCGAGCAGAATTGCTTACCCTTCCAAGGATTGCAAACGCACCAACTCCGCATATCGGCCGTTCAACCTAAGCAGCTCAGAGTGTGTACCGGACTCACTGATGACACCATTCTCGAAAACATAAATAATGTCTGCGTTCTGAATGGTAGAAAGCCGGTGAGCAACAGCAATGGTTGTACGGCCCCTTGCGGCTTCATCCAGAGCGGCCTGCACCACCTTCTCCGAATCCGAATCCAGGGCCGATGTCGCCTCATCCAAAAGTAAGACCTTCGGATTTCGGATAAGAGCACGGGCAATAGCAATACGCTGCTTCTGGCCACCTGAAAGCATCGTGCCACGTGATCCCGTCGAGGTATCGTAGCCATCAGGAAGAGACATGATGTATTCATGGATGTTGGCCTTAGTTGCAGCCTCATAAATCATCTTGTCCGTTACATCTTCGGGCGGTCCAGGGTAGCCCATGACGATATTTTCGCGGATCGTTCCGGAGAATAGCATCGGCTCCTGTTGCACAAGGGCGAGGTTCTCACGGTATGCGTTGAGATTCAAATCCTTAATGTTATGGCCATCGAAAATCACCTCGCCCTTCAGCACGTCGTAGAAGCGCTCAATCAGGCCAATAGTCGTGGACTTGCCGCATCCCGAGGGGCCTACAAGCGCGATGTACTGACCATGCTTGACGCTAAGGTTCAGGCCGCGAAGGACAGGGACCATAGGGCGGGTGGGATACCTAAAGTGGACATCCTTGAACTCGATATTTCCATGGACGGTTTCAGGATCCAGCACGAGACCTTCGTTGCTCCAGGTGTCAATCTTGGGCTTGGCCTCAAGGACTCGAACTATGTTGGCAGCAGCGTGTCGGGCTTTGCCCATGTCGGGAGCGAAACTAAACATCTGACCTGCCGATTGGGCACCAATAACCACAGCCAGGAAAACCACGAAGTAGTTGAAAACTGTGGCGCGGCCCTCACGCATCTGAGTAGAGCCATACCAAAAGACGAGTGCCACGACCCAAGGAGTCAAACCCTGCGACAGACCGTAAATAATGGCCGAGCGCATAATTGCAGGCCGAGAGTTCTTGACCTGGCCGTCCACGGCATCGGCGTAGAGCTCGCATACCTCGTCCTCGCGCGTAAGTGATTGCACTGTACGAACAGCAGTAGCGTACTGCGAAGCTAGAGAGCCGGAGCTCTCGTAAACTCGACGGGCCCGCTCCTGTAGCTTGCTCAGCACCTGTACTCGCAGGAAACCGCACGCGACCTGAATTGGAACGCATGCGGTGGCAACAAGGGCGATTCTCCAGTTGAAGGGGAGAGCAGTGATAACACCTCCGAATAAGGTTGACAGAGATTGGCAAATCTGGCCCAGCGTGGGGCCACTGATGCCCTCGATAGCTTTGCCTTCTTTGGCCAAAGTCGACGTCAATGATCCAGGAGAATTGTCGTCATGGTCGAAAAAAGCAACGTCCATGCGCATGAACTGTTCGAAAAGTGACAACCGCACTTTGCGCACGAGTTGCTCCGAAACGAAAGTATTGAGGAAGTTGGCACCGAATGCGAACATAAGTGCAAAACAGCCAACCATAAAGAGGAATCCAGTGAGCTTGTTAACCTCATGCCGCATGTGAGCATAGAACTGTGGCGGCACAATAACCTCAGACACAATTTTGCCCACAATCATGGCCATCGCAATGAATGCGTAACCGAGCAGGATCGAAAAGGTGACACCGACGAAAAGCTTGTAGCGGTCAGTTCCCGTAAGCTTAAAAATTGTGCTCACAGAATGCATGAGCGTAACTTTGGCACTCTTGTCCACACCAGGGATCGTCTTGAAGTTGGTGTCTACCCGAGTCAAGGATTGGCCGAGTTGAGGCATCTCATCTTCAGCGACTACAAGGCCGGTTTGTGAGTTGATGCGATCAGCCTTCTCTCCGTGGTACAACTCAACGCCGTCCGAGGACGTCTCAGCATCAGTGTGGTCACCCTTGGTGACCTGCTGAGCCTCCACGAGTCGCTCATACGCCCCTTTCATTTTCAAAAGCTCATGGTGGGAGCCCTGTTCGACAATTTCTCCCTTGTTCATAACAACGATCTTGTCGGCGTCCTTGATAGTGGACAAGCGATGGGCAATCACAATCGTGGTACGGCCCTTCGAGGCCCGGTCAAGTGCCTCTTGAACAATACCTTCACTCTTGGTATCTAAAGCAGACGTAGCCTCGTCAAGAAGAAGAATCTTGGGGTCAGAAACAATGGCACGTGCAATCGCAATGCGCTGCTTTTGGCCGCCTGAGAGAAGGAAGCCACGATCGCCGACATCAGTGTCGAGACCGTCGGTCAATGTTTGGATAAAGTCGTAGGCATTTGCCTGCTTGCACGCCTCCACAACCTTCTCACGTTGAATTTCATGGCTGGCATTCTCGAATTCGGTGCCTACCAAGCCATATGCAATGTTCTCGAAAATGGAAACAGCGAACAGAGTGGGTTCCTGCTGGACAAAGCCAATCTGGCGGCGAAGCCACTGCAGGTTCAGCTCCTTAATGTCCACGCCGTCTAAAGTAATGGTGCCGGAGAGAGGCTCGTAGAAGCGCTCCAGCAAACCCACGAGAGTGGACTTTCCCGAGCCAGACATGCCCACCAACGCAACGGTCTGACCGGCCGGCACGGTAAGGCTAAAATCAGGCAAGACCAGCGCGTTGGGTCGCGACGGATATCGAAAACGAATGTCCTTAAAGACAATCTGGCCTTCAACCTTGTCTGGACGAAGTCCACCCTCGGATAAGGAGTCGATGACCGGATCACGATCGATAGTCTCGTTCAGAGTCTTGACAGCGGCAAGTCCCTTAGCAATGTACTGGAAATTGGGGGCGACGTTACCAAGTTGGAAAGAACCAATAAGAATGGCAATAGCCACAGTCACTACCTTGCCAATATGGGCTTCTCCGCTGGCGATCAATCGCGAGCCTTCCCAGTACGCAAGGCTGTAGATCCAAAACATTCCGCCCCAAACGCCAGCGAGCATGCATGCCAAGAAAATGTGGCCCTTACGCTCCCAAACATTTGCTTCGGCAAGCGCCTTGTCGTATTTCTCAGCCATGAGTTTCTGAACACCGAAGGCAATGGTGGTTCGGACTGCCTGCAAGGCTTCCTCAGCGATGGATGACCCCTGAGAGTAGACCTTGCCTCCCGTCATGATGTACTTGATCATCATTCTCGAGAAAAAGGACATGACAAAGAACATGTAGAAGACGGCCGCGAGAAGAATGCAGGCTAGCTTCCATTGACTAGCAAGGGCGATTACCAGTGCGGTAACAAAAGTGGCCACACCCTGGATGATATTGCCCAGTTTCTCGGAGATAGCCTCCTGGACAGCAGAGGTATCGTTGGTGATACGAGCAGTAACTGCACCTGATCCCAGATCATCGAAATAGGCGATATTCTGGCGGAGAACGGCTCGGAGGTAGTTCTTGCGGTACCGCGAGGTAAGAACCTCTCCGCGGTCAACCAGCAGGAATGACTCCAGCGCAGAAGATCCAATGATGGCAATGCCAATGTACACAAAATAAAGGGCGTTATGGTCAACAGTGTGCTGGAAGTCTTGGCCAGACATGCCACTTCCAGCAAAGAATGAGTTGAAGTTCTTGGTAATAGCACCAACAACGAGAGTGAACATGGGCAAGGCAACACCATGAATCACAGAGAAAAACAGGCCTGCAATCACCAGGAGGATATCCCAAGGCTTGGCAAACCGGTAGAAAGAGAACATCGACGCCTTGGGGGTAACAACGTCCAGCTGCTGCTTTAAGATCGCCTGCTCGCTCTCAGGCAACGAACTCATTTCTTTACCAGGTGTAGAAGCATCGGCTGTAGGACTCTTTTTGTGGACCCTGGATTTTTTCCGGAACGAGAAAAATCCACCCTTGGCCTTGGGCTCCGGCTTCGCGATACCGTCCCCTGCTTTGGGAATGTCACCACGGTCCGACGAATCACTGGAAGGATAATCCGCCTTTTCTTGCTCGGACATCGCGGAAACAGTTGAGGGGTTCTTCGACGTGATAGTGGGAGATTATATAGGCCTCAGTTACTGAACAGGGTAAGGAGGATCTTTGTGGCGTTTCTCATCTGCATGATAACCAGGCAGTCTTGACTGCACAACCGTTATGGCATGCACTTTTGTGGTAAGGGTATTCTCCCCCGCTCCGCCTCGCCAACAAGGGTGCTAGATCCTAGCACTTAACGCAGGACATACTGTGAGAAAGTGGAAAAGCAAATGTAGCCGGTTAGCTCCGCCATTTTTAACTTGTCGGCTATGACCATATGGATATTCTGTGAAGATCTGATCTCCAGTGTGGCGTGCAGTATGCACGAGGTGCAGCTTCTGCGCCGTGTGGTTGCCGCGACAACCCTATGCAGAGAGAGTTTGCGTGCATGTTTCAGTGAGACATCGGGAGAGAAAACACTACTTGGGTGCCCACACGTAGCTCATCAACAACATAAAATAATGGAAACTGCCTCATTAACAAGTGGAATACTTTGTTTGGTCAGTTTTCCACACATACTTGTCTGTCCCGGGCATGTTGATCGGGATTATCCGACGCCACAATCTACCCCTACATTCGCACGTACCGACGTTGATGAAAATTGGGCAATCCACTCTAGCGTCGGATGTCAAAGCGTGTTTGCCGCCTAGAGAGGTGCTCCACAACTAGACCCACAAAGACCTGTGCCAAGATTTTTCACGCACGGGTCGCTGCACAGTTCAACTCGCTTAGCTCATCCTAGTTTGGTGGCGACGATCCTTCCCAAGCCCAACATTCTCAAGGGTTGGGGCTGTGCTAATTCTTATCTCAATGATCTGCGCGGTGAGACCTAGGCAGGTCGCTGGAAGCTGGAATAATCAACAAATAGAGGGTGTTAGTATGGCTGCATTTGTGGACGCATTAGTTTCAAGATTTGCCTGCTGCTAGCCTCGAATCGATCACGTCTAAAGTAATCGTACGCACTGTCCCTCTGTTCGGGTACCCTGGCGTATGGGTAGCGTGACTAGCTAGTTAGGAGCTGTTTGCGTAGACTAGAGTTCGCGCAACTCGAATCTCGATACTGTATTGCAGGGCTACATTGAAGGCGACCGACGCCGCATCTACCAATTTTATCCCCAAGTTCAGGTACTTTGGGTCTGCTTGGACCTAGTCCACCCATGGCCGGTGATCGGCAGGGATTTTCATCCTAGTGGAGGCTGTCAACTGCCTAGTTTTAGGAGCAAAGCCCTCAGGCATGGCGTGGTTCCAGGTGTAGACCCCAGGAAGTGGTATGGCTTCAGAGGTAAGAATCAAGAGACCATAGCTACGCTTCAAGGTTTGACCAGCATGTGTTGATATTCCATTGATAATTTCTTGATTAAAATCTTCACAGAATGCTACATTATCGCCCTTCCGGCCAAGAAGTCGGAAGAGTGTTTGAGAGTTGGGCAGCCCTAATGATAACTCTGGCTAACTGTTGTCATTTCATTAACCGTGTGGTAAATAACTCTATGAGTTAATCCTATGCATTCTTCGTTTTCATATCAAAATGAGATAAACTAGGCTAGAAACGCTCGCCAGGCAATCCCTAGTAGTGGTTTCTCCTAACCCTGTTCCATTGCGAGTCCCTGCTGTTGGCAAGCCCAGGGAATGTAACGTAAGGGAATGAAATCGGGGTAAGCAACCTTGCGACCGTCCCAGCATTGCGAGTATAGGTGAGGTACTCGGTTTCTTGATTTCTTGGCATACACATAGAAGGAAACGCGAATACAAGACCTGAAATAATTTGAAGATGGATACCCCTAACGTATCTGCCTTTACCCCAGGATCACTTGGCGTGACCACTTCGAGCGGTGCCCAAGCCCCCGCATTGGAGCCGCAGGCACCTCCTCTTACTATCGATGATTCTGGAATTGTTGCCCAACGAGTGACTTCAGACGATAAATACAATGTGCCTTTTCTTCGTGTCCCTACAAAAAAAGGAACTGACGAAATTGGCGATGTCTCGCGCACAGTTTGGGACCTCTCGCCCTATGTACCTGAAGAGCATGCCATTGGCGTGCCGGGTCTGCGCGCGGTATATGCCAACGAGATGTTTAGCAGAGGCACTTTTGCTATCCAGTTTGGTCTCCCCGAAATGGCTCTCTTTGAGACCACAGATGAGGAGCTTATTTTCCAGCCTCCCTCCCAGAGCCCCCCGCGCGGTCCAGTCCAGGTTCTTAATGCTCACGGAAAAGTTGAATCAGGTTGGTATGTTGTTCCCACTGGTCTTCCCGATGAAGCATGTGAGCGGCTTAGGCGCGAGGCTGCCAAATTCAAAGGGTCCAAAGACACTTCAAGTGTTAAGGCGACCACAACAATTCTTGGCAATGCTGGGTTCACTTTTGGCGGTCAAACCCCTGCGTCGATTGCTGCCGAGGATCTATTGAAACTGGTGTATACCAAGGGTCTCGAGTACGAAAAAGAGCCCCTGAAGTTTTCAATTGCGAAAACAACTCCTCTATGTTTACAGGACTTTATTGACAAACTTCCTTCTTTAAGTGACAACGATCACACGTCATGGACTAACGAGTATACATCGGGTGGTGATGGCAAAAGCCCCGAAGGGCCGTTGGCTGTCGCAGTTGATGACCACGTTTATGGGTTCTCAATTGCTAAGACATCCGGCCTTGGACGCGTAGCTCGCAAGGTATGGGGCGCGCACCCCGTTTATAAGATCGACTTCACCGAGCTTGGGCTGGATATGGACGACTATTTGCCCAAGAAACTTGAGGCGTTCGCGACCGCAGACCGCAGCCGCAGCATGAAGATAAAAAAGACCGTCATTTTTTCTGATACCGTGATCAACTTTGTTCACAAACACATGGAGCGAGAGTATGTGGAACAGGAGCATTTGGTGGACCTCGATCTAACAGAGCTCCTTGTGGCCGGCACACCCGACGTGCCGAACATTTACAACATAGTTGTAACTTCCAAGGAACTAATTGCTGGCAAGCTGCGGGTCTGGATGCCCAAGGTCGACTGGATCTTCAGCAAGCACGTTCTTCTGGCTAATTATTCACCCGACGTACGTTTTGCGGGTGAGGTATGGAAAGACAATGACGATTGCGTTCATTTCAGCAACAACTCGGGAACGTACACGCCTTCGTCGGAAGAATTGGAGAGTTGGCACCGTCTCTCAGAAAAGCTGTTCCCGAATCTTACTATCAAGACTGAGGATATCACAAAGTAGGCATTCAGCCACTTTCACTCACTCTGGTATCATCTAATTTCGAATCTCAAGCGTGTTTTTAGCACCTTATGTACTGTATTGTAATCTGCCTTCTATGGATCGTTTGCGACCAGGCTGCGCATACTATTTTGCCTGTGTAACAAGCCATGTTTCTGTCATCCTGATATGCGCTAGATCTTTCCTCCTAACTTGACCATCATCTACTATTTTGACCAGCTTTAGTACCGAGCCCCATGAATATATCATTCTAATCCCAACACAAGACCAGCTAGCATGCCTGCCAGCTGCGACACAGATGTTAGGGTGAGCCGCTTGCTATGTCTTGGCAAATCGGGAATTGGATGCGTCATCTGACATATGACTAGCGATAACGATGCGCTGAAACTGGCAACACCCGCTCAGGAAACAGAGCATGAAGTGGTGCGGAAGGACCGCGAGCTGATCATCAGTACGGTGATGATTGCCTTCTCCTCAATTTACACATTTGCTTACTGCTATGAAGCGCTGCGATCAGCCAATCCACCGGAGAATTGGTCTGTTGGAGCCGTCAATGTCACGGGCTTTTCTTTTTACACCAGCACCTCGATGATAACTTTGCAACTGGGGGGCTGGATTGTGCGCACTATTGGTACTAACTGGGCTGCGCTACCACCGGCAGTCGTTTACCTTCTTGTGGTATTGCTACCTGCTCGTCTCTGGTCTGCAATAGCCCTGATGGTGGTTGCTGGCGTGCTGAATGGCATAGAGATGGCAATAGCAATACCAGTGGTGCATGGGATGCATGATTCGAAGATGAAGACCCTCATAAATGTTATACTCACTTTTGCTGTCGTGGGCTGGCTCCCCGTCACTGTGGTAGGAGTGTGGGCGAGGATATTAAACCCAGATTCGATTTGGACGGCTCTATCAAGCGCGGTATCCGTTGCAGTATCTGCAGCTTGTGTCACTGCTTTGCCCCAGACTGCGGCTCACCATCAAAAACCTGATGAGAATGGAGTTGAATTGACGGACGAGGAGCTTGTTTGAGGGTAAGCATTAACCCCAAGATACAGAAAGGTAGGTGAGAACTATTTGATAAAGCATCGTTGAGGTACGTATAGTTCTGCAGCCGCGAAAATTTTGAGCTCCCTAGTGCCGTTGGCTATATATTGTACGGGCGATCGCCCATTCGTCGCTTCAGTAACGCTGGTTGGGATGCATCTAAGCGAGCATATGCCCTTATCTCGATGCGTCGTCATCTTGGCACGATGCCAACCACGAAAGATATGGCGCAATTGGCACCGCGCACTGGCATCACCCTTGAGGGCTACAGTGTGCTCTTTAGTTTGATGGTGGCCACCTTTTGCTCTTATTGCACTCTCACATTCTGCTTTGAACGAATAAGAGCAGTTGACCCTGACACGAACAAACGCAATTATCACTTAATAATGGTGCACTATCTTAGTTTCTACGCTCCGTTGATATTTATCTGGGCCTTCCTATGGCAAAGGGGCCTCCGGAGAGTAGGAAAGAAAGCTAGCCTGTCAATTTTGACTGTATCTTACATTCTCGCCGCAATTGCCCCAGTTCGAATTTGGCCAGTTCTAGCACTGACAATCACAGATGCGGTCTTGCGTATTCAACAGTTCTTCATGTTAGTGCTGCCAATTTCGAAGCTGCAAAAATCTCGATTGAAAACCCTCACCTGAGCGATGGCCTACGCATATTTATTAACTTCATCCGTTCTTCGAATTGTCATCCCGAAATTGAAGTTAGGGCCGCTCCTTGACCCAAACTCATAACGGAATTCAATTTTCAGTGCTCTAGCTGCTGCAATCTCAGCAATTTGTACTTGCTATCTCACTCAAGGTGCATGGGACCAAGAATTTGAAGCTGCATCTGCAGGGACAGAGCAGAGGAAACTATAGAGGTATGACACCATCGTCCCCAATGGAACCTGGTTTTGACAGGCTTAGCGTGCTGGCTGTCTACTACGAAATTAAACACTCTCATCAAAATTGGATGCGTCTCTATTACTGCTTTGGCGTATGGACCCGGAATCGCACCGGAACTCAGAGTACTCTAGCTGCTGCCATAATAACAACTTCTGCAAAAAAAGGCAGCTCCTTATCTCACTCAGCGTGTAAGTGACCACGAACTCGAAGATAAGGAGAAAGACGTCGATGATAATATAGAAGCCTAACACCATTGTCCCCATTTGGACCTGGTTGTGCTACCAGTATACCATGAGGTACTCAATGAGGGCACCAACGAGAATCGTCTTAGAGCACAGAGCAGTACCGTAGTATGCTGAAGCCTATAGCGGGGTGTGTTTTACGCGATGGATGAACATCTGGTTCCGGAGACTTCTCTCCAGCGGCTGAACTGACCACATGAGCCTTTGAACTATTTTGTGTCACCCAGCAACTCATACCTGAACCTGGTTTCTACAGGGTATCTAGTCTATAAAGAGAACATTTGCAACGATATACGAGGTTGCCGCATAACCGCGCTTCACCACGGATGCTACATCCTCAGCCCGAAACCAGTTCCGATAACCCTCACCCGCGGATGTGCGTCATCATTGACCCGGGGAACGGCTTTAGAATCACAGGTCCCTGACGAGAGCCCAATTCGTGAATCGCAGAAAGGCAGAAGGGCCACGCAAACCTTGTGGTATGTGAACGCCATTGCAGCCTTCCTACTCAGCTGTTTCTATATGAACGCGATTGGGTGGATTGGCGGCACCTAGCAATGGCTCCAGACGAACAGATGTGCCGATGTGGTGCCTTTCGATTTACTGTTAAAATTTGCAGTCCCCACCTGGCTGCAGAGTTGCATGCTCGGTTACAACAACCTCACACTCAGATTTCTGTTTGCCTCTTTTGTAAGTGTCGTTTTTTCAGATAATCCGACCAAGGAACACAGCTTTGCTTGTTGGCGGCCATTTAGGAGACTATGCGCTTCCTATCAGTTGCATGATTTCTCAGACGCTATCAAAATGCGCGCTGTTTTCTCAGTACGGTATCGTGCGTCCCTCCATCGTCGGTGTCGTGCGAGGGCATAATCTGGAGAACGCAGTGGAGGCAAAAGAGTAGAGAGCCCACAGTTTTGCTCGTAACTCCACCTCGTCACGCTCAATGTCATTAATGGCCCTTTCATCCACATTGTGTTGATCTGGACCTGCCAATTGTACTTGTGGCCATTGTATTTTCCACAGCTGCAACCTCCCATAAAGCTTGTCCAATCAGAAATTAGCAAGCTGGGGTGGTTCACAGTACCTCCTCTAGAAAATTTTCTGGAGGTGAGATACCGAAAAACAGCAAAGTTTCATTACCTGCATCTGCCTCCACTGTTTTACCGATATTGCTTGGGCAGGGTGCGCCGGTGACTGCATAAAACGCACAGTCCATTAGCTAAGCATCATCTCCAAAGTCGCTCGCCAGCAATCTTAGGCTTGCAAGCACCCTCATTGTACCCTGAGAAAGCGGCTTCGCCATGAGCGATGAGGCAATCAAACGGAAACTTGTCATCGTAGGTGATGGTGCCTGTGGAAAAACATCTCTTTTGTGCGTCTTCACACTGGGAGAGTTCCCCAAGGAGTACCATCCCACTGTGTTTGAAAACTACGTAACCGACGTGCGAGTGGACGGCAAGCTCGTCGAACTAGCACTATGGGATACTGCCGGACAGGAGGAGTATGAACGGCTTCGGCCCATGATGTATGCCAACGCCCATGTGATTCTCATTGGCTTCAGCGTCAACCAACCTTACTCGCTTGAAAATGCCGAAACCAAATGGATTGACGAGGTGAGAGAAAAGGGTGGTCAGGCCGAAACATTTCTTGTGGGCTTAAAGACGGATTTAAGGGACGATCCAGCGGCCATTGCTGAAATGAGGGCTTCTAATTCTCGGTTTGTTACTCCAGCTGAGGGCGAACGGGCTGCTCGCCAGATGGGCGTCCGTCGCTACTTGGAATGCTCGGCATTAACCGGCGAGGGCGTAGACAATGTGTTCGAACATGCCACCCGGGCGTCACTTCTACGCCCGGACAAAGAACCTCGTTGCAGTTGCGTGATTCTTTGAGTCTGAAGAAAATAATGGCTCAGGGACACCAATGCAGCTTCCTTTGTTTTACTTCTAGCCATTATAGTTGATTGTTAATAGTTGATGTCTTTTGCCTGCCTAGAGATTGGACTTGCGGTTATTTGGAGAGGGGGGGGGGGGGGGGGTACAGGAACGTTATAGGACTAGGGTAGTGATCCTGGAGCCAGGGTACCAACCTGACGAGACTAGGGCAGGGTTATGGTTGAATCTCTCTTCGCTCCAAACTAATTAACGTACAGGAAACCATCGCGTCGCGTGCTGACGGTTTAGTTGTTACGAAAAATGAAGGCCAAGCCCTTGACGGTATACTGGCATGAAGACAACCAGCCAATCTATACTGCACACTTTCAACCCAAAAATGGAACACTGCCGGCCAGCAAGCCCACAGACGTGACTGGACCTCAAAGCCCTCGCCTCGCTACAGGTGGTGGTGACAGCACGGTGCGATTGTGGGTGCTAGAACTCGGCGACTCGAGCGATGAGGCTTCCAATGGGCATGTCAAGGTCCATTACCTCTCAACATTGAAAAAGCATACTCAGCCCGTAAATGTGGTGCGGTTTGACCCTACCGGAACGCTGCTAGCGTCCGGCGGAGATGATGGTTTGGTGCTCATTTGGGCTCTAGAAAGTGTGGGAGTCAGCCAGCAATTCGGCTCGGAACAGCAGGATCTGGAAACTTGGAGCGTTGTGGCTACGTGTAGGGGTACTGGCTCCGAGATATACGATTTGTCGTGGAGCCCTGACGGCAAGTATGTGGCCGCGGGCAGTATGGACAGTATCGTCTACATCTACGATGCCAAGACTGGCGACTGCACTAAACGGCTCAACGACCACTCGCACTATGTACAGGGAGTTGCATGGGACCCTTTTAACGAGTATCTTGCTACCGAGTCGAGCGATCGCAGCCTGAACGTCTATTGCATTGACCCTGCCGGTAAAGAGCAACTGGCTATCAAGGGCCCACAACGCATGTCGCGCACAGAGCTACCAGACGGCCGCTTGGGAGTATTTCACAACGAGTCACTTTCCTCCTTTTTCCGACGATTAACTTTCTCGCCGGACGGAAGTCTGTTGCTGGCGCCTGCTGGAAAGCTGCGACAGCCTGTAGAGAAGACTGAACCCGAGAACCCATTTCTGGATTCTCCCGCGTCGCACGCTGAGCCTCTTAAGCAGGAGCCTGGGCAGCAGCCTGGACAACCCGAACAAGAAACAGGAAAGGCCGACACTGAGCAAACGGACAAGCCTAAAGACGAGACCAACGTCGTGTATGTGTATACTCGAGGCTCTCTCACTCAAGGCCCTGTGGGCATATTCCCTGGCGGAAGACCTACATTGGGCGTTTGTTTTTCGCCCGTTCTGAGAACACTGATAGGCAAGCCCACTTCCGGTCTGGACCTTCCGTACCGCATGATTTATGCTACTGCGCAGACCGACCGGCTAGTCATCTACGACACCAGCAGCAGCGAGCCGCTCGGCATTATCTCAAGCATTCACTACTCCTCATTGACAGATCTTGCCTGGACGCCGGACGGCCAGACATTATTGGTTACATCTACAGATGGATTTTGCTCGGTAATCTCATTCGATAACAATGAGCTCGGCGACCCGTACACGGGTGAGGTGGCCAAGCCTGAGCCGGCAGATCAGCGGCTGTTCAAACGAGGCGCAGCTCGCAAGTTTAAACGAGAGCCCGATACCCCCAAGGCGGCCGGTACCACCACAGGTGAGGGCGCCGACCAAACGCCCACCCGCGCCAAGCAGACAGTCTTCACACCGGTTTCGCCCAAAAACAAGACGCCTGCCAAAAGTGAACCACCTGTCAAAGCTGAATCGCCAGTGGCTGAATCGCCTACCAAGCCGGCGCCCCCATCGGCGTCGGCCCCTAAGAAGCGGCGCATCGCGCCTACTCTTTTGTCAAAGCCCGCTTCCGAGCCGCCTGCACCATAGCTTGTCGCTGGGCTCTGAGCTGTGCCTCGCGCGCCTCGCGAGTAGACTGATAGCCAGTGGTGGGCTCAGCCAATGGCTCGTCTGTTTTTACGCCGTAACGGTCCAGTAGGGTGCCCTTTGAGGGCGGCTTTGAGGCTGTTCCTGCGGCTGGACTATTAGTAGTCGCGGCGCCAAATTCGCCTCGGTTCACACGAGCCAACAGACGGTCTGTGGTGCGTTCGACATTGCGGGTTGTTTCGAGGTCATTCTCAATGATCTCGCGGGGAACCTGAGGCAACAGAACTTGGACAATCTCGATCATGCCGGCAGTGACGTGACGCTGGCTACGACTAGCTGGCGGCCGGGTTTCGGATCCCGGCGATGCACTGAGCATATATCTAGCCGTGAATGCTACTACCGCCACGCCGGCAAAGAAGATCCACGTTGAAGTGTCGGCCATGATGACTAGCGTGGGAGCGTTGCAGCCAAAGAGTCTTCTGCAAGGCTGTCACACCAAAAGTCTCATGCCAAATGAACTTTGACCTACCATGCCAGAACACCTATAGAGTCAGGTATGGTGCTTGTGAGAAAAAGATGAAAGAGTCGGTCAAACTGTCGAAAACGGGTACTGGCCTGTTTGTAATGCTACCAAGGATAGCCGCATGTGTCGCTCCATCCTGAACCACTTAATATAACGTTCCAATTATAGATACACTGCTTGAATAAAAATAACTACGACAAGGATTCTGCCGTTCCCGCAGGCGGAACGGGTCCGCCGCGGCGAGTGGCTATCGATGGCCGGGGCTGATGTTTCAGCCCATACACAAAGTTAACAATCATGTCTGTTTCCTTAACGGGCTCGTTATGGAAGCATTCTTTTACTGCTTCGGCAACCTCTAATTTGGACGCCCGCTGCAGATGCTTGCTGGACCATGTCCGTTGGCCCACGGACCCTCCGAGCATGAACCCATCCATTGTGCACGGGGTCGGCACCTGCAGACCGTAACGGTCACGGTAGTTGCGCAGGTCTTGTAATGGCAGAGTTGCAAAGTCCAGCGGGTCGACTGTGGGCACCGGCGACTCCTCATGAGTAGGCTCGGGCACTGGCGCACCTCTTTTGCGAGGTTTGTTGACCATGATTAAGGTGGGAGGGAGCTTCCCGAGCTTTGGCCGGAAACTTCAGCTGATTGAGGAGTACGGTCTTGTCAGAGGCTCGAAATAGATGTATTACGGGCTGGGAGGGGCTAGACTAATTTTATTTCAAAAGTTGACGTTGGAGTGCTACAAGGATTTTGAACCTGGTGTCAACCGGGTAACACGACTTCGTCACAAAAACGCGGAAAAATGGGTCGGGGTAACTCCACTGGAAGAGATGGCAGCAAGTGAGGTAAGGGTATGCACGCCGGGTCGTACAGCGCAGGTTGCTATTCCTCGGGTCGGCCAACTTCCTAGTTAGAGGGAGTAATAAATGGATGGACCACTTTGATCTATAGACTGCGGGTCAATTCTATCAGTCATCGAGCCTGCGCATGCGAGATAGACGCCACGCTGCAATTGGTATGCAGCTGTCAGGCTACCCTTAACGCCGACCCTTAACTGCAGCCCCTCAGCTGGTTTTTCTCCATCTTGCTGTTCATGTCACAAACGATCAGTGCCGATTTTGTCATTGCCGCGGCTTCGTGGGCACTGTCGCTCATCTCGAACGTGCGCTATGAGTTTGGGCGTCGTTCGCCGTGGGATCACGGTCACCGCGACAATGTGGGCTTCACGCCGTTTACCGCCAATTTGCCCGCCATTTTCATTTACTGGGGCATCATGACTTTCGCCCAGCTCGTGTATCTCGGTAAATATTTCAGTGCGACTCCTCGGAATGTGACTTGGCACTTTATTGCGTCCAATTGCTTGATGTTGCTGTGGTCGTACTTGTTTGCTCGGGAGCACTACTTCTTCTCGCTGGTGGTTGTGTTGCTCAATTTCTTCAATCTGTTGGCAGCCTACACTTTGGGCCGTACCTACCGTATCCGGCCTCTTGCTCACTGGTTTGCCATGCATGTTGCTGTGGTTGCGCTCCCCCTGCAGTGGGCCTTTTACCAGATCTTCTGGAACGGGGCTGTGCTCTTCAATGCCCGCAACATCATGTCGCGGCTGGTGGCCAACATTCTGATCTGGGACTTTTTGCTGGTTCCCGGCCTGTTGCTGGTTCTGTTTGGCGACTATGTGTCTGGCTTTGCCGGTGCGTGGATTGCTCTTTCCATTGGCCTGGGACAGCTGCTTGTTAAGGTATTTGCTTTGCAGTGGATCTTTGGTTTGGTGATTGCAGCCATTCTGTTTGTAGGATCATTGGCATTCACTATTCAGAGCCCTCCTCAGAATGCCATTGCGGGCGAGCAAGCTCCCTTGCTGGCCGATGATTCTGCTACGCCGGCCTAGGCTCGTACAAGTTCGCAGGCAACGTCCACAAAGACTATCTATGTATCTTGTATCGCATAAATAACGTTAACACAATCATGACGCGCAATTACTGATTTCTGGTCCACAACCCACCAGGACCACGATCGGACTCCACCTAACGCTGTTCCGCTGCGCAAAGTCTATAAAGGCATCCCAAGCATAGTCGCATAGCTACTCTAGGGAATCCTGCCGGCTATATTAAGGAGGACGCCGACTAGGATCTATATGCAATTCATATCACTCATGGCAAACAGCAGCTCTTCGTCACTGCCGCCCTCACGTTCTTCGTCATCGCTGTCGCTATCGTGTTTGGCCAGCTTGTAGTCGTCGTCTGCGTAGAAGCTTAAGCGGCTACGGCCAGATCGGCGCCGAGGTCGTGCCAGCCGCGAAGGCACTGCCGGCGTGTGGTCGTAGCGGCCTGATCCACTAGCCGACTCGCTCTCGCGTTGCGACAGAGATTCCCGGGAGTGGGGCTCCCGAGCGTGGGAGTCACGGGCATGGTTACCGCGCGCAGCTCGAGAATGAGACCCCTCGCTCTGCTGTTCAGGCACCATATGCTCGTGGCTGGTAAGTCCCAACGCCGACGGCTCATATGTGGTGACGGGCGGGCTTGCCAGAGGACTAGACACAAGCGGGCTATGGGCATGCGGACTTTGAGCCTGCGGGCTGGCATGCGGTCGCGGGCTCGTGTAGCGGTATTCCGAAGGTCCTGGCGATGGGCCCGGTGATGTACCTTGTGAAGGGCCGGATGAGTTGCCTGAAGGACCTGAGTTGCCCGAAGGACCGGAAGGGCCCGAGTGAGCCGAAGAGGGAGCTGAGGACGGACCTGGCGAGGGGCCATGTGACCCTGGCAAGCTCCCTGGCGAGTCGCGCGAGCTGCCCATGGGCAACGTGCGCGAGGCCGTGATGGACTCGGAGAGTTGCATATGCGATGCGCGGAGCGACTGAAACTTCGACAGTGACGTCTCGAGCGTACTAGGTCCCGCCCGGAACGTGGAGCTGCGTTTCTGCGCGTCGTCCACAAATCGCACAAACTCACCCACACCGCTGTTAACGTACAGCCCCGAGCCCGGCTCCAGGCTGGACGCAGACGCGGTACTCCCGATAGATCCCAAGCGCATGCGCGGGTCGCGAGACTCGATTGAACCACTTCGCGGCGCAGTGGTGCTGTGACGCGACGCAAACGATGACGAAAACCGCGGCACAGAGGACGCCGAGGACACCACTGACGCAAACGATGCCGTCGAGCCGCTGCGAGGCACTGGCACAGGCGCGGTGGCACTTCCCTCCACTGATGGGACGGCAACTGGCCCCGGCGTGGCCGCGGGCGTGGTTGCACCAGACAGTGACTGCATGCTGTGCTGGCTGTGCATGCTGTGGAGGCTGTGAAGGCTGTGCACACTAGCCTGGGGCAACGAGTTGAGACGTGCCACACTACTCGTGCTGGGCGTACGTACTGGTATCGACGCTGCATCTGGCGACTTGAACGGCCGCGTGAAGGACACGGTGGGCCGCTGTCGCGCCGGTCGCGCCTCGGGCTTGTCGAGGTCCAGAAACTGCTGTGCAATTACGGCCTCGGCATCATCCACAGAAATAGCACAGTCCCGACGATAAGATACTGAAACATGGAGCGTGCCGGAAGGTGTCTGAATGGGTGCAAACACGTATGACGCGAGATGGCTGCCAGTGGTGCCTGACGAGGAACCGGTTACGGCCGACCCCGCAGCCGAGGTAGTCCCCGCAGCTGGAGGACCAGCCACCAACGCTCGTGAGAGTCCTGTTCTTCCTCGGCTCGAAATGGGGTGGCTTCCGTCTAGAATCCGGGTGCCGATTCTCAGAGGGGAAGCTGCCAGCTTCTGGCGGTTGAGTCTCTGGCGGAGCCCCCACGCCGGCAAAAGCCGGAGAATTGTATACAATGCTCGGATAAGCACAATGCAGCGCTTGTAAACGATAGGCAGCTCGTCCGGCGAGCCCTGGTCCGGCCGGAACTCAACAATCCAGCGCTCCAACACGGTCTCCTGCTTGTCGAGGGGCCATGCGCGCCCATTGGCGTCCAGCGCCACCAGCGACTGCTTTGACGAAAGCCCACGAGGGTCGGCGTATGATTCAATGACCAGAGGTGGCGGTGGTTCGGTCGCCACGTCGGCAGCCGCCCGCCACTGGCGCATATCATCACGCACTGAGTCCAGTTCCTCCAATTCGAGGTTGAACCATTTGTTAACTTTACCAGAGCCCGATTGCGGCGGGATAGCGCGCGCGGCAACAGTGAGCTGGGCGACCTTGCTGAAGAAGTTGAGAATGACCTGCTGCAATTTCGCACGATCAGACATCCATCAGCGTTGCTAAGCGATCGATGACCACAGCACAGACAATTATGGAAACGTCCGCCCTTACCCATGCGGCTGACCCAGGAGAGGTGCTGAGATTGTGTTAGCCTGCTATATCACGTGGTTCTGTTTGAAACTTTGGTAGCAGAGGTGGACTAGGACTGAGGATGTTATCGGGGCTATTATTAGGGCCACGTGGCTTTGATACCTGCGGTTCAGCAGAGATTGCCTCTATACATCCTACTTCGAAGCTTCATCAGGCCTTCTCACTGGGCCCAAAACAATAAAAGCAGAAAAACGTGCGACTAGAGGAGAGTCGTTTCGAGATATATATAATCAACGGTGAGTGTAGAAGAATGGGTGTCGATAGCTATATTAGTATATTTACAATTAGGGGTCTAGTTCTGAGCTTCCGAATACCTCTGCGCAGGGATCAGGATGGATCATCTCAACAATCATCATTGTGAGCATACTCGAAGGTACTGCGCAAGCGAGACGCACACCAAGGCCTTTGAATAGTGCCCGGAATGGTCCTGCTTCCTTGATAAGGTTGCGGGCCACTCGGAGCACTCCCTGTCGGTCGTCCGGCCGCAGTCCACCCACTTCGTCGGAATATGCCAGCTGTTGGCGGGTTTTGACCACATCTAGGAAATTTGTGGCAACTCCAGCAATAGTTGTTGCTGTAGCGGCAGCCGCACCGTCAATAAGGGGCCGCTTCTCTTTCTTGACATTAAATTTGCGTGCATAAAATTCCTTGGCCCGCTCATACGACGCCCACCATACCACAGAGTGGGGCAGAAACACGGCAATACCCATCCAGTAGCCGCGGAAAAAGCCTGCTATTCCTTCGGTCTTGTAGATGTATTTCACAACGTCTCGAGGCCGCTGCGAGCGGGCCGCTATTTGCATGCGGCCCTTGAGCACCTCCATGGGCGTCCAGATAAACGACGAGGCCAGCTCGGCAGCAGCACCACTAATGACGTAGTTAAGCATGCTGTTTGCCCCCAGTTTTGGGGTCAGCCATGCCTTTGTTTGCCGGTACGCGACCAGATAGGCGGTGAAGCCAGGCACGGCCAGCGATGTCGCGGGAACAAAGCCGTTCCACAGCATTTTGAAAGTGATGCGGTGGTGATGGGTCATGGAAGTTTGTTTGATTGTTCGAAGCGTATCGACGGGGTGGAACACCATCTTGGAGATGATGGTCGCGACCACCGATGCGCCGATAGTCTCGGCATCCATGCTGATCTCAGCGCGTGAACATCTGCTCTTAGATCTAGGTCAGCAGCAGCAGCGGCAATACAACAAAGCCTCAACAAGTAAGAAATAGCAGTATAACACCCGCACAAAACAATGGCATCAATAGATTTAAAGCAGCAGCACAACTAAAGGCCGCAATACCATAAACTACAACTAGGCATAGAAACTGACGCTCTTGCTCTTGCGGGCTTGGACCTCGCCAATAGCCTCAACGAAGTCCTCATGAGTGATCTTATTCTTGCCAGTGCGCAGAGCAATCATACCAGCCTCCACACAAACGGCCTTGAGCTGTGCACCGTTAAACTCGTCCGTAGATCGCGCCAGTTCATCCCAATTGATGTCGTCGGCAGTCGACATTTGCCGCGAATGGATTTGCAGAATGCCTGCGCGCGACTCTTCATTGGGGAGCGGGAACTCGATCTTGCGGTCCAGCCGGCCCGACCGCAGCAGCGCAGGGTCCAGCACGTCCACGCGGTTCGTTGCCGCCAGCACCTTGACGCGGTCGTCGCTGCCGAACCCGTCCAGCTGGTTCAGCAACTCCAGCATCGTGCGCTGGACCTCACGGTCGCCACTTTTGTCGCTATCGAACCGCTTAGTGCCAATAGCGTCCAGCTCATCGATGAAAATCACTGTGGGCGCCTTTTCCTTGGCCAGCGCAAACGCGTCCCGCACAAGCTTTGCGCCGTCGCCAATAAACATCTGCACCAGCTGTGGTGCCGCCAGCTTAAGAAACGTGGCATTGGTTTGCGCCGCACACGCCCGCGCCAGCAGCGTCTTGCCCGTGCCCGGCGGGCCATACATGAGCGCGCCCTTAGGAGCCTTGATACCCATTTTCTTGAACTTGTCGGCCTGCCGCATGGGCGACACCACGGCCTCATCCAGCTCCTCAATCTGCTTGTCCAATCCGCCAATATCGCTATAGGTTTCCGTGGGCTTTTCGTCGACCTCCATGGCCTTGACCCGCGAGTCGTACTCGGCTGGCAGCTGGTCCAAAACAAGGTAAGAGTCCTTATTGACACCAACCAAGTCACCAGGCTTCATCTCCTCGGGTTCGACGAGACCCACCAGGGGTAGAAACACCGTTTGCCGAGTTGAAGTCTTGACCACCGCAGACTTGCCGGTACGGGCCGCGTGGAGGTCCACGTTGGCGCCCTCGCCGGTCTCTTCAGCCTCAATGTCAAGCAACTCAACAATATTCGCCACCAAATATGGCAACTGCTTGTTGTTGTCAATCTTTTCTTGGTTGTCCTTGATTTTGGTGGCCATGGTCGTTTCCTCGTTTTTGAGGCGTTGTACCTCGCTACGCAGCACATGGATGTTGTTGTCCAGCAACCGGCAGCGCGTCTCAATTTCCGCAGCGCTTTGCATGCCGGCCTCCTGCAGCAGCGACTGGAATTCGGGGCTGTCGTCGTCGAGTTGTTCAAGGGTGGCCATTACGAAGGTGCAAGTTGGTAAGCTGGATGGATGTTTAAGAAGCGGAAGGTGCGTGGCGCCAACGCGCGGTCGATGGCCAGTGCTCCGCCAATTGAACCCGACAAGAACGATAACATGGGATCAGTTTCTTCAGTCTCATCGCTCCCTCAGGGACCAAAGTCGGCAACCGAGCCGAGCACTGAGCCGGCAACCGAGCTTGAGGATCTGCCCCAGCCCCAGCTTGAGCATGAACCCCAGCCCCACCCTGAGAGCCAAACCCAGCCCTGGTCCGAGCGGGAACCCCAGCCTGCAGGCCCACCGCTGCCCCAGCTCAAGGACGAACCCCCGCCTGCAAAGGGTTCAATTGCACGGGTGGAAGCTACCCGCGAAGATACGTTATTGGCCGCAGCTCGGGAGGAGAATGCTCAATTGAAACTAGAGAAAGCTAGTCTAGAAGCAAAAGGAGCTTATTCGGGCCGCAACAAACCCCAGGCCCAGATCATTCCCGCTGCCAATATCCGCTCCACGACCGTGGTAGACTACCAGCCGGACATATGCAAGGATTACCAGCAGACCGGCTATTGTGGCTATGGAGATAACTGTAAGTTCCTTCACATTCGTGAGACCGAAGCGAAGCCCATCACTTTAAGGCCAGCTCCCACCAGTAAAGAGCTGCGTGGGCCGGCGAGCAGCGACCGCCGCAAAAGCGAAAAACGCAAAGTGCTCGGTTAGCACATAGTGTAGTTATATATCTATCTTACCGCGACAGTCTAGACATAAGCAGTAGGTCGTGTATTTGCGACTTTAGACACTAGCAACACAGGACATTAGCCACGAGCGCCTAGCCTCTAAAGACTTTGGGGAGTAAGAGCGCGAGGAAGTCGCACTTCCACACCAACACCCTCACCAAACGAGAGGACGACATCTTCGCCGATGCCGCGCATATGGGCCCACCGCTTGGCCAGCTGGTGCCGCTGAGCACTGTCAATTTTGAGTTTGTTCTCCACAACATCCTTGAATACATCGCTTGGAAGCACCATGAAAGCCGGGTCAAACGCATCGCCATTGTCGGTCCGTACATTGTCCCCAATATAGTCTACAAGCACCGACAGGAGGCCCTGTGTATAAGGTGGATAGGCACCCAGGCCGATGCGTGGAGCCCCATCATCGTCTAGTAACGAGGGCTGCAAAGCAAGAATAAGAAGATCAGGAAGCGTGCTAATTGAGATGACACCTACAAGCAGCTCGTAGCCCTTGCGGGCGACGGATTCCAGGCCAAACAGTGCTCCAGCAGCCAGGATACCCCGAGCCGCAGCCACGTCCCCCGGAGGAAGATCCAACGTATGGCCGTACAGAGTAGCCAGCGCCGTGGAAACTGCGGGAGCAGTCAGAGCCGGGTCATTCACCGGCAGATTCAGATGGAACGGCGGTTGGCTGCCGGGGACCGACAACATCTGGTAGAGCACGGGGCTTTGGCTCAGAAACAGAGCATGCAGTCGAAGCACCGGCAAATCGGCGACCTGCAGAACCGTGTCGGCCCAAGCAGCATGTAAGAACCCAACATTGTACACAAAGCCTCGGAGCTCGTCGTCGGGCACCCCTGCAGGACCCTTTTGTCCGGGTAGAATCGGAATCACTGGCGGAGGCATGATTATGGAACCCCATTAGCTCACCCCTACAACCAGCTTCCTGGCAGGCCCAACCTGTCTACCAGTTGATCTGGGAGTTTTGCCAGCCCAATGAGGTCGTAGCGTCGAAAGAGCGCCCATGGACTATCCTTGGAGCCGCTAGAAACTAACCAGATCCATCCCAGATATCATAAACGGACTGAGACAGTTCATAATACATAACAGCTACATACACGGACCCTGGAACTTTGCAGTGGCTCCACGGCTCCAAGGCAGTAAGCTCGTGACTTCAAGGGGCGACCAGCACTTCCCCACCCGCAGCTTTAGCTGCGCTTCGCCACCTCGCGCTTGAGCTGCTCGCTGAAGTCATCTTCCAGAGCGTCGTCGTCTTCCCATTGCTCTTCCCACAGGTTCGTGTCGCCCGAGTCAATGGCTGCGGCATCCCATTCTTCGGCAGGGAAGTCCTCGAACTCGTCGCCGGCCTCCAGCGACACCAAATGCTTATCCTCTTCTTGTGACATTGGTGAGTGCTGCTTACGTTGGACCCTCGGGAGGGCTTTGAGCGAAGTCGAGTTGAGCCGGGATCTCAGGCGAAGAGTGCCTCAAAATAATAAGAACCTCAGAAGAATAAGAAGAACCAAAACTCGAGCTGCTAACGACGAGTCTCAAGCACTTCGGAGCAATTAAAGAGTTCAAGGTAGTTGCGGATGTAGAGAGGTACATTGAAATCAATGGAATCGTCGCGAGAGCTGGAAAGTTCAGGACATATCTTGTGCTGTGGCAGCATTCCTGCCCGGTAGCAAATATCTACATCTTCCAACTTAATCAAAGGTAAATTAAAAAGCAGATTTGTGTATATAGCAGGTAACACCACTGGGGCCAGATTTTTGGCTTGTGATGGCCGAACGTTGCCACTTCTCGCCTCGACACACCAGTCACATGCACTTCCTAGTAAAGCCTAATCCGGATCGAATCGATTCCCAATTGGGACCGAGACTGCAGGAACTAGACCATTATGCATTATAGTGCAGAAGATCCTCTATGGGTGGCGCCACCTATAGCCCACTTCGTTGCCAGCCGGAGACTGCCAGCCTCTGGTTATTCACAGGCTACCGCAATACCAAACAGGCGAACTCAACGAGCACATGCAGGACCTATGCGGACCACCGAGTCCCTATCTTACAGGAAGTGGGCCACCATCTTAATCTCGTTTTGGAATGCAGCAAGAATTACCCGATTAGGTATGTTGCAACTGCACTCGAGATTTTTGGGGTAATTCTCAAAATGAGGCCAACCGCATGAGTATGCTCTTTTAATCTCCACACATTTCAGTACTCAGCTGATTTGTCTTGACTTCTTAAATATATTTAACCCGTTTCGGCCAAAAATCTGTCAGGTATTGAAGTTTCTCTCTGCAGCCCCTGCACCGAGGGGTATTACCCCTAACCCGTGATATGCACCAGAAAGTCTATATAAACAGTGAGGAAAAACTACCGTTCGGTATCGACTCTCCTCTCTCTTTCCCAATGAAGTCCGCCACTGCCTGCTCCAACAATTCTGCCTCTGACAACTCTGTCAAGCCTGCTCAGGCCAATTCAGTCTCGCCTGGTAACTTCCGACCCACTGTTGTTTGCAACATTGTCTAGGGCGAGAACTTAGCGCTGTACTTGCCAATACCCGATGCATCTGAGGTTTAGTCTCCAAGTAGGCAGTAGAATATTGAGATCTAGATCACCCCTCCCGAGTTGCCTGCTGGGAACCAGCTATGCAGCTTGCAATAACGTATCAGAACTGCTTCTATACCTTCAGGTAATGGTTGGATGTTCTTTTTGTATACTACCCTGTTCCACATATATAAAATACCCAGGTACCACATCTATACTTGTAGATGAGGGGGCATGTAGTCTCCGCAGTACGTACTTTGCAGTCTTGCACCCATCAAAGAATCCACCACAATTTAGTCTGAGTCTAGCGATAAGCCTATATGAAGCCAGCCCCTTGTAGGACGATTCAAATGCCTTTTATAGGTACCGAATAATAACAGTACTGTACTACCCAACACCCTCACAGTACCCCTCCCAGCGCTCTGTCATCAGGTCTACCATCCCGGGGTGGGTATCGTGGTGGGTGGCACTGAGTCTTACTTAATGACCTCCATCGGCACAGGCTACGACCTTTCTAACAGCGTCTTCTCGCCAGACGGCCGCGTGTTTCAGGTCGAGTATGCCTCTAAGGCGGTTGAGAATGGTGGAACGTCGATTGGCATCAAATACAAGGACGGCATTGTTCTGGCGGTCGAGAAACTGGTGACATCGAAACTGCTCGTCAAAGGCGCCAACAAGCGCATCCAGTCAATTGACCGCCATGTGGGTGTAGCGTACTCGGGCCTTAACCCCGATGGTCGCCACCTTGTCTCCCGTGGCCGCAGCGAGGCTGAGCAGTGGCGCCAGATCTACCGCCAGCCCATCGATGTGGACGTGCTGTCTACTCGCATGAGCTCATACGTGCAGGCATACACGCTTTACTCGTCGGTGCGTCCGTTTGGTGTGACCGCGATTGTGGGTGGTGTTGATACGAGCGGCGCCCATCTTTATATGATCGAGCCGAGCGGAACCTCCTGGGGGTACCGTGGCGCTGCGACTGGCCGCGGCCGGCAGGTCGCCAAAAGCGAGCTGGAAAAGCTGGACTTCGAGGCGCTGGACGCCACCGCTGCCGTAAAGGAGGCCGCTCGCATCATCTACTTGGCTCACGAAGAGAACAAAGACAAGGACTTCGAGCTCGAGCTCACGTGGGTAGGCGCACACACAGAAAATAAGCACGTCGAGGTGCCAAAGGCCCTGTTCGACGAGGCCGTCGAATATGCTCACGACCAGCTGGATGGTGAGATGGAGGAGTAGTCTGCACTGCCGTCGTCGTCGCTACTGCTATAGGCGGCCCAAGGTCTCTGATCTTCTAGTTAAAGGCATCGCATCTAGCCATTCTGGAGCAGTGCGGCTGACAGTAGTAGATAGTCTAGATAAATCTCTACTTGGGTTTTGGCTCTCTGGATACTTTTGGTTGTCTGCTGTGTTATCTGGCGTGGGACATAAGGACGGCGTGCTTCAGCCCAGACCCCTTCAACTCCGAACGCACTGGCGATGTCGCGTATCAAGAATCTAAAGGTGATACTGCTGCACTATTGCCTCGGCAGCGGTAGCGTCTACGGCTGTGTAGCGTCTACGGCTGTATTCACATAATAGCTTGAGCAGGGGCCCGGGTGGGGCCCGACAGCACAAAGCATGCGAGGTGCTCTGCTTCTCTATATATACAGTAAAACCAGTGAAGAAGTTACGAGTCCAGGATGGACGATATGCTGTTTTTCATCTATTGCCGTAGAAGAGGCTTGGACAACGCGACATAGACACGCTCCCACCTCAACTTGTACAACTTCGCCTTCTCTCACACGAATCATTAAATAAGACAGTGCTTAACCAGGCAGGACTTTTGTACAATTCTGATTCAAGCTAATCGGGATGTTCGCTTGTTGTTCAAATCCGCCTGATCAGCCCTCCTGCCGGTGCTGAGATGACGATTACCATAGGCATCTGCAATGCGACGCAATGGCTATCCATTCCAGAGAGGGGAAATAATCGCGCACTTCTGATGAGGCTAAATTGGCCGCTGGAAAGTTCACTTTAGAGAGAAAAGGCCGTCTAAGGCCTGTCGGAACCATCCCGTCACGCTCAGCCGAGAGTTCTGCCAGTGTCGGGGTGAGGATCGCAGCGTCAAATAATAGCCCAGAAATCCACGCTTTTGTGTAAAATCTGAACAAATAGCCACTCATAAGACGAGTACGCTGCAACTATTACCGTATCACAACGGAGCGGCAGAGCCTTTGCAAAATGACTTCCGGTGTGCCACTGCTAGATCTTGCTGCAGAGCGCTGAACCACAAGTAGTACTAAACATAGCAGAGAATCTATGATCTGCTAATGTGCGCACCTCTTTGCATGCGTGTGGTGGCCTATCAGAGCGAATATCCGATGGTGATCTGCGCGGTAGGGTGATCACCAACAGCGACGGTGTCTTGCAAGCTGCCGCAACCGCCAAAGCACCGGACTTGCTCTTAAGTAAGACTATTTGTTTAGCTACGCCACCTTGAAAAGTTTTCGTATAAAAAAAACTGGATTTGCAGAGAAAGACGTAGAACTGTCTCGTCTTGCATACCGCCTACAGAAAATTTCTGTGCCCTAACCTCAGACGTAGACGGATGAGACCCGTCATGATCCGCACGGGCCGCCCTTGCCTTGGCAGAGGTTAGGCAAGACCTCATCATTTCTAAAGTCGCTTCGGTTCAACCCCTTCGGCCTATGATTTCTAAAAATCTTTCGGTGTGTGAATAAACATGATATTTCAAACCTAATGAGCCATACTTGAGGTCGAGAGCTTGCCGTTGCACTTTGTCGGCTCTCCGTTCAGCCTCATCAAATTGGGGTAAGGGCGCTTGCCTTACCCTTCCCGTGCAGCTATCCCTCCAACAACCGTGGGTACTAACCCCCAAATCCGGCAGATCCAGATCTGCCACAGATCCACAATAGACTCAATTATACTCAATTCAACCCCCTATAATTTCAATTCTACTGACACAGCTCTGGTTTTGGTTCAATGGGTTATTGGCGGTTGTCATTTGGTGGTCCTCCGACTGCCGACCTTCGACAGCTTCCATGCAAAGCTCCGTCGGATGTCGGTACAAAGACGCGGATCTTGCATCTGCAGCGGACTGAGCAGGCAAGTCTACATTAGCTGTGAAAAAATCATACTTTTGCAAAATTTGTTACCACATTTGCCACATTTTCCGCATGTGACGCGGCTCCCATGTACAGCCCGCACCCACGGCCGCCTTGCATGATGTGCTGCATAAGCCCGTTCCTTACAGATATAAACCCGAGTGATTCCTCCTGCATCCCATCAGAACAGCTCCTTGGAATACAAAAAAGATCGAGATACTACCGACGTCTTGTTACTGTTTCGTCTATTAAAGAACCAAACAAAATGACGTCCGACGATTTTTCTTCTATTTCACCTACGCTGCGATCTTCGTGCGAATCACCCGTTGCCAGCAGCCCACAACAACTAAGCGTCACCAAGTCGAGCTTGACAAACACATATCCAAACAACCATACCGGTGGCCGGCTACCAATGGCAAATGGTCGTCCTCCTGCGTCCATGTTGCCCGCGGGTCAAAGCGTTCTCCGTATAGAACGGGATATGGACTTGCAGACAGTCGACCATCATGCCCACTTGGCCATTGAAATTGCCGAAGCCAGCTATAGTCTGGCCGCCGCTACCAATTATTTGTACACTCATTGCAAAACAAATGACCCTGAGGCAGCGGCCATCCAGAAAATGTCCCCTCAGGAAGTGGAGATATACTACAAAGTGAAACGCGACGGCATGCCGGTAGCCCTTGATGCCCAGAAAGACTGGATTCCCATTTCTGAGGGTGCAAAACAGTTCCCAAAAATGGTGGCAGCACTGGATCGGATGTACGACACCGAGGGCTTTACAAAGGAGAACGTCGCGTTCTTTTACAAAGCTTATCCTGACCACATTCCTATCCTCAAGACTTTCTATAAAGTTATCAACGCGGAGAGAGATGCCAGCTCCAACACAGGTGTCTCGGTTGCCGATTTCCAAGAGTACCAGACGTGCCGGAAACTACTAGGAAATGCGCAGTTTGTTTTCCAACAGGCAGACGCAGATGGAAGACGAGCCGCCACAAAGGTGCGTCGTCTACAGACCGTTATGGAGCAGCGAATGGCCCAGCTGGCTGGAAACCAGTTGCGCACGGGCAAGAAATCGCCGTCCAAGACCTCCCCGGAAACGTCCCCCGCACTCTCGAAAGCTTCGCTGACCGGCCCTGCAAAATCGGTCTCGCCCGAATCGAGTCAAGCTTCTATGGTAACATCCTCTAGCTCGGACTTGACGGCCGTGACTTCTTCCGAGTCGGAGTTGTCTTTGCCTAGCTCGCAGAAAACTATGGAAGAATCTAGAAGGAATCGGAGCGGCAGCGGCGATGAAACCGCGCACAGACCCTGGAAACCACGTCCCATGAAGTTCTCTGAGCGGGCTCGTCAGTGGCAGCCACTCTCTAAAATCGACACTGGTGCGGAGGTGTTTGACTCGTCAGAATTTCGACCTCATGGGCTGGCTCGTAGCCCGCCCAGGTCACTATCCGATGGCTGCTGCCGCGACTGCCATCAACCAATGATACAGTGTACTGCTGAATCTGCTAATCAGTTTAAAAGCCGGAGTCATTCAAGTATCGCTCTTGGCCAATCTTGGACGCGGTTGGCGGAAGCCCCTGGCTCTTCGGCCACGCCCTTTCAAAACGATAACATCCAGAGTCGGCCTGCAACGGCACCCGCTACCGCTTCCACTATCAATCGCCGTCGTATTTCCTATCCGGAACTTCAAGCAGCGTTTGGATCCACTTACCCCTGGAGCAAGCCTAACGGGTATGACTATGCGGCCACGAGTATCACTGACGAGGCAATCTCCCCTCAACACACTGTTCAACGGTTCTCACCATCGACATCACCTTCTGCTGGTTTTGGATTTCCGACCTCGCCGGGCTCCAGTACTCCGTTGTGGGAAAAGCGTGGCCACAGCCGGTTCTTCCCATTCCAGCAGGACGATTAGCCTTGAGACACAAAGAATATAGGACACTCACTAAATTATATATCAGCTCAAACCGAGTCTTCATGGGCCACTTCAGTCGACGCCACCATGCTATGAGATTCCGTGAAGTTCTCTCTCAATGCCGGGAGCTAGTGGCTTCGATAGCCGTAGGGCGCCTACCGCGAAGAGGAATCTGGGCTGGGGGTACAACCCAAACCCGTGTATAAATTGGGTCCCACACCCCAACCCATCGCCGGCCCTCTCGAGAGCTCTATATTTGACTTCCAAGGGCATGCTCAATGATAGCCAGCAGCTGGCTGTAGACAACGAGGAGCAATATCTTCAAATCGTGGCTGGTCCCGGTACCGGGAAGACTCATACTCTTGCAAGCCGCATTGCAAGAATGGTGTTGATTGGCGAGACGGCACCTGAGCGCATTCTCGCGGTGACTTACACCAATCAAGCGGCTTCCGAGCTACGGCAACGCTTAATTCAACTACTGGGGGATGAAATTGGTCCAAAGATCAATACATTCACGTACCATGGACTCTGTCACCACCTTATCGCTGCCTTCCCTGAAAAATGTGGCCTAGCTTTGGGCGAATGGTCTGTGGCCGATGAATGGGATCAACAATTGCTAACTCGGGGCGCCGGCAGTACATTGAAGAAGATCAGGGCCATTAAAACCCATATTGGTGACGGTGTTGAAGTTGACCGGCTTGACAAGAGATCTATTGCCCTATACGAACAACGACTGCGGGCGATGCGTCTTCTGGATTATGAGGACCTTTTGATCCTAGGCAACCGAGTCGTGAAAAACCTCGAGGATTCCGAGCTAGATATTGACCACATATTCGCGGACGAGTTTCAAGATAGCGCAATCTCGCAGTGGCAAATTCTTGAGACGCTAGCAAAACGGCGACCCCAGCTGAAGGTCACGGTGGTTGGTGACCCTAACCAAGAGATTTATCGATTTCTAACAGGCTGGAAGCTAGATGCGTTCACTTCTATGCGGAAAAGCTTTCCTTCTTGCGCACAGGTGGTTCTTGATGTGAACTACCGCTCGACTCAGGAGATTGCAAACTTAACGGCAGAAATGGTAGGTGCGAAGGCTGCACGGTCAGTCGCTAATGGCGAGCACAAGCTTCCGCTGGTGAGGAAGACTGAGGATGGGAAACCAGACGCCAGTCTTGTGGTAGAAACTGTCAAGGAGCTTTTGGCCGAGGATTTCAAACTTGGAGACATTGCAATTCTGACTCGCACAAACGCGCAGATTGGCTATTATCAGGGCCATCTAAACAAGAATGGTATCAGCACCCGAGCCGGAATCGACAAGAGAGTGTTCAAGACCCCGTATGTGCGAGCTATCTATGCCCTATACAAATACGCCTTGTCTCCTAACAGCGTCTATCTGGGATATCTGGTTTCGAATCCCGTCACGGATGTGGTCACGTCCCGGCATTTGAAGCGCATGCTCGATTCTTCCGATCCTTTGATGGAAGAGTTAAAGGCTCTCACAAAAACGTCCGGCAGTCGCAAAAAGATGCTGCAGACGTTCCTTACTGATTTCGAAGCGACAGTCGAGCAGCTTCGGACAGTAGAGTCTCTTCCGCATTTGTTTGAGATGACGCTGCGGTTCATGGACAATGCAGTTTCCAACATCAACGAGAGCCGACGGCCCGCAGAAAAGTATCATGCTGCTGAGCGGCTTGAGGCGCCCGACACACCCAAATACTACGAACAATGCCAGGAGTTTTTTAGGTGGGTGGAACTGCATATTGCGCAGGTTGGCCGTACCAGTGAGCCATTGCTTGCCCAAATTGTGAATGCGATCAAGTCGCCGCTGGTGAAAGGTGAAAATGCCGTCACCATCCAAACAGTTCACACTGCCAAAGGCCTCGAATGGCCGGCTGTAATTATACCCCACGCCGATAGTGAAACATTCCCGCTACAGATGAACTTTGCTTCATTTACCCCGGATATGGAGAGTGAAAAGAAGATTCTGTACGTCGCGGCATCCCGCGCAAAAGAACGGCTGATCTTCACTCTTGGTGGAGGTGAATTGTCTCCATTCCTCAATGGATGCAGTGGCTTGAGGCATGCTGGTAACGCTGAGATAAAAAAGATTCCGTCTCCCCAGGATCAGTGGCCCAAAGTGTTTGCCATGCCGCCTTTGATCAAGCAAACAAGCCTGCCAGCACTCAAATCAACTTCTTGGCGCGCATTTCACACACTGGTACGAAAGTTGCGATAATTGTATATCTTTTAAATTATTATTGGCCCTTTTCACAAGTTCTAAAAATCGAGCCTCAGTTAGAGTCGAACTAGCACAGCAAGGTCCCATGACGACCGTAAAACATGAAGGAGGCACTCACAGGACTTGGAAGGTACACACGAATGCAAAAAAAAATGAATAAAATCTCTTTGAACAGCGTGTCATCCTTATGCAGGGGCCATGCTAATCTTCTCTGTATCGTTTCAAATTGACCATTGTCCCCGAAGGGACACAATTTACGTTTAGTAATTGTCACAGCTGGTCGCTTGATGGTGACATCAGCAACCACATGTACTCCTTACCCTTGCATTCGTTGATGCATTCGGAACCTGTAGCATCCCTTACCTATTTGTTTATACTCTGGGCGCAGATGTTTAGGCACACCCTAGAGTATGCGCGCCCAGATTCTTCGCCGGCAAACGGTGAGTCAAGTTTTCAATTGCCTGTTTTGAGCTCTGTTGAATTGGGAGTCTTGCCGAATTCGCAGTCTACACCGAGATTCGAGCGCTCAAGAGCGTCGGTACCTGGCTATAATTCGTCTGGCATTAAAAGACCTTATGAGAGACCAGGGTCATACAAGACACCACCATACGGCGAAGACGGAAGACAACCCGGCAAAGAAACGGGAATGCAAATTTTGCAGACTACAGTCGACTCTGCCAACGATTCGTCTCCATTTGTTACAGCTATTGGCAGCGCAAAACGAATCCGCACTGCGTCACCAGTTTCCCTACGCGCAATTCCTCCTGCTTTGCATCCCCCACATTCTTATGATCCTATATTGAGTCCCGACATGGAGCCGATACGCAAGCTTAGGCCGTATGTATCAATTGGCATGCCACCAGCATTACCACTGGAGGCAGAACCTCCCAAAGGGAGAGTGGATACGCCCGAAGTGTTGCAAAGCGGGCCCGCTAGACTTGCTGCAAAAAGATTAAGCAGTGAGATAGCAAGTCAGGTTCCTGTCGAACGTGGGCAGTCAAATGCTGCACTAGCCATCAAGAGCCGGCTCGGGGGAGCGGAGCGCAGCGGACTGGAACGCGGCCTGAGACAGCAGGCAATCCGCCCTCCCCAGCCGCTTGGAGCGTTGCGAGCGCCTGGTCAGTTTGGGGCTTTGAAGTCTAGGCAAATTGGGGCATTTCAGCGTCGACAGGCACCGGCGACTAGTGGGAGCGACGATCTTGGTGCTCGAGTCCAAGCACCGAGTGGTGCCACAGAAACGATTCAAGGTCAAGATTATCTCGTTAAAGAGATGCTTGGTGAAGGCGGAACCTCCAAAGTGTACCGAGTCGAGGCCAGTGAAGCCAGCGGGACCAAGACGCATTATGCATTAAAAGTTGTCAAGGCCGATCGCAACGACCGTCTATCGCTGCTAAAGGCCGAGCTGGCAAACATGCAGAAGCTCGTGAATGAGGAGCGAGTGATCAAGCTGATTGCATACCAACTAAATGAATATGAGCTCTCGCTAAAGCTAGTGATGGAGCTCGGTGAGAGCAGCTTGAGCCAGGTGATTGAAGAACAGCGGCCGAAGTCGCTAGATGTGGAGTTTGTACGGTATTGGGCTGTTGAAGTGCTCAAGTGTGTACAAGCCGTCCACAATCACGGTATTATTCATACCGATATTAAACCCGATAACTTTCTAGTTTTCAGGGGCCGTCTTAAGATCATTGACTTTGGAATTGCCGACCAGGTAGCCGAGCACACTGTCAATGTCCACCGAGATGCGGCGATGGGCACCATCCTTTACATGCCGCCAGAATCTGTGACCGAGCGCACGATTGCGGATGCAAAGAAGGAGTACAAGCTGGGCAGAGCCGCGGACGTGTGGAGCTGTGGATGCATTTTCCATAAGATGGTGTACAAAAAAACACCGCTACAGCATCTGGGTAGTCCTCACAGTATTCTTGCAACACTTGGACGGCCTGAATTCAAAGTCGAGTTGCCTACTTGTACGAGAGATGGTACCGAGGTACCACAGGCATTGCGGGAAATGCTGCATGACTGCCTGCAGTGGGACGCGGCCAGACGACGCGAAGTCGGTGAGCTGCTTGAAACCATGTTTCTCCACCCTCGATCGGTGGACAAGGAATACATAATTGATCTCATGCAGTGGACCAATCAGCGGATTGGCAAGTCCGGGGTGCTGAGCGAAGCTGCTGTGGAGCGGCTGGCAGTGAATGTATGGGGCAACATCAAGCGGCTCAACGATGGTCTTCCCATTAACGGAGGCCCTCCCAGCAACCCGAAAAGTTAGTTTGGATAATTATCAGGCTCGAGCAGTTATGTGCTCTATTCAATAAATACTAGTCCCATTTTTCAACGGGGTTTGCCTTGAACGCCTCGTACTGGTCAAAGTTGAAGCACGAAAGCTCGGATTCATTCTTGATTTCGTACTCAGCCAGTGTCTTGGCCGGGTCTTTCAGCAGCCATTCATCATGATCCAGGTTGATAGCCAAGTTCATTGTTTTCGTGGTATGGGCATGAGTGTAGATCTTCAGGGCGTTCAGATCGGTCGTTCGGTACGGTCGGTAGGCTCCCTTGGTTTGGACGATTTCTTTAACCAGCTCCAGCAGGTCTGCCGCAGTGGTTGTGGTTAGATCAATTTTCTGGAAAACATGGTTCTTTATGGTACGGTATTCAAAGGACTTGATGATTCGCACGGTAATTGTTGCCGAATGCAGATCTTTCGCAGAAACTAATTCTGAATTAGACATGTTATGTTATAACGTTCCAGCCAGAGTTTCCCAAGATAACGTTGGTTTTTTTCTTGCTGTTCCCGGCGGCGATTTATTTTTCCAGGGCAAGAGAGGAGGCTGGGCTAAGCTGGGCTAGCTGGGCTAAGCCTGACAGGGAGGGTCATTATGCAGCCGCTGCAGGTGCTTAATCGGGTATTTGGGAACGCAAGTAAGCTTGACCAGCCGTTCTCAGGACCCACCCCTTCCCCCTTGTTTGGCGTGGTTTTATATTTGTGAGTGCATTCGTGTTTTCCAAGTGGTCGAGGTTTAAAGTCGATCGAATCAAAAAGAGGACAAAGTCAGAAGTTAACAAGACGAGCTTGTTCACTATTTTGATGAAATGAGCCCCCCACAATGGGTCCAGGCCCAGCACAACGCTTTCCTGCGATGGTGCAATGTTTATATGGAGAAGGCCAAGCTACCCCCACTCGAGAACCTTCAGACCGATTTCAAGAATGGTGTTAAGCTCATCGCTCTTGTTGAAGCAGTGTCTGGCGAGAGCCTCGGCAAATATACCGCCAAGCCAAATGCTATGCAGGCATATGAGAACGTTGGAATTGCATTGGACTATGTGAAGCATAATGGAGTGGTAATGCACGGAATTGGAGCTACGGACATTGTAGAGGGTAACCTCAAGCTCGTACTAGGCATGATTTGGATGCTTATTCTCCGATATACCTTGGCCGATATTAATACGGAAGGAGAGACCGCCAAGGAAGGCCTGATGCTATGGTGTCGCCGTAAGACAGTCGGTTATAAAGGAGTGGATGTACGAGATTTTGGGTCGAGCTGGAAATCCGGACTGGCATTTTGTGCGCTATTAGATAGATACCGGCCTGACCTGGTGGACTTTTCGCAGCTGGACCCCGCTGAGCCTCGCAAGAACGTGGCGCTGGCATTATCAAAAGCTGAAGAGGCAGGCATTCCGGCACTTTTGGAGGTCGACGATGTGTGCGGCACCGTGGACGACAAGCTCATGATCACGTATATGGCCTACTGGTATCATTCCTTCAGTTCACTTGACAATCTCGAAACTGCGGGTCGGCGGATCGAGAAGTTTATGAACGTCTACTCCATTGCATTGGCTTTAAAAGCCGAATATGAGACGCGTATGAGCAGTCTGCTGGGTGCTTTGCGACAGTGCTGCTCCGCCTGGTCAGCCGCTCCGTTAAGCGACTACAAGCAGGTACAGCAATGCCACAACGAGCTTGTGGAGTACAAGAGCCGGCTTAAGCGTGACTGGATCACGGAAAAGTCCGAGCTGATCGACTTGTATGGCAACATTGGCATTAAGTTGGCAACATATGCCCTCAAAGCCTATACGCCGCCACGAGAGCTGTCTGTGCAGAGCCTCAATAAGCAATGGAAGCAACTGCTCGATGCTGAGAAGGAATATACAAAAAAGGTCTCTCAAAAGCTCAAGGCTGTCAAGGAGCAGGTGCGTATTGAGTTTGCGGACGTGGCTAACGAGCTCGCCCTATCGCTTGCCACGCTCTCGCTCACAATTTCAGAGCTTGACGGTGAGCTCGAGTCGCAGCTGCTAGGAATAACTACCACATCGGAGGCATTGGAGCCATTGGAACGGTCGTTGCAGAGGCTTGCCACGCTGGACGCAAAGTGTGCTGCTCTGGGCATAGAAGAAAACGATTATACGGTGTACACGTTCTCCGAGCTTGAGTTTGAACTGCAGCTGGCCACCACCGCGGTCAGCAAGAAGCTGGTATTTGTGGAAAACCAGATGGCGGTACGGGAAATGACCAACGTTACACCAGCGCAGCTTGAGGAGTTTGAGGCCGTGTTCCGGCACTTTGATAAGGATCACCACAATAGCCTGGGCGAGCCCGAGTTTGCCGAGGCACTGGCCAGCCTGGGCATGGTCATGGCCAACGAAGATCTCGAGTACGTTTTCTCTACGGTTGCCGATTCCAATGGCAAAGTCTCATTCCACAACTTTATTGTGTACATGGTCTCCGAGACCGAGGACCGTCAGAGCGTGGAGCAGGTTCGCGAGTCATTAGACGTGATCTCTGGAGGCAAGGGCTTTGTTACACGAGAGGATCTTGAAAATGCACTTCTCACCGACGAGGTCATCGACTCGCTACTGTCGGCAATGCCCTCATCCTCCGCTGCTGCAGACTCCACGGCCGCAGCTTCTGCCTCAGATGGCCTGCCCACCCCGCCTTCCTCCTCGCCATCTGAAGGGCCCACTGGGGGCTATAACTATATGGCGTACCTGGATAGAATAGCCGACGAACACGAGCCGCCGTCTGGAGCGTCTGCGACCGCCTCGGACGGATCCGACAACAGCCCTGCCAATACATCTCAAAGCTCGTTTGTCTGGGACTAGGCCATCGTTCACTGATGTCTGTAGGGGCGTATATGCTAGATTGTCGATGTTAGATGCTTGATGTTCCATGGTAGGTCCAAGATCTAGACTGTAGCTTTGAGATCCAGATGGTAGATCCAGACTACAGATTTCAGGTTCCAGTTCAGGAGAACGCCACAACGCACAGTACCAGAACACATCTACAGGTCCATTTAAAAGATGTTTGACTCTAGGGTGAAAATGTGCCGAATCAAATAATTAGACTATTGGAACTGATACAATAAAACTGGGCTCTAATAATCAAGAGAAGGCCGCTTGCGCGCCTCCTCACGACGATAGGGCGGGATAAGGTCGATGCCGGTGAGAATGGGCCGGTTCTGAACCTTGAACCCGAGGGCGCGACGGCGTCCTGACTGGCGTCGCTCCGGCCCTCGTCGGTCGTTCCATCTACCTTCTGGCCGGTTGGGCAGCTCCGAGCCATTGTGATGCTTTTGTGACTGTCGCCGGCTGTCAAGTTCGTGCGACGAGAGATAAATGGGCAGTTCGTTGGGGAGCGCGGCCGGCGGTCCCGTCTTGAAAAACTCGTGGTCCAAGGCCCCAAGTGCACTTAGCCGGGTCAAGGGGTTGAGGTCCAACAGGCCTGCCAGCAGGCTGCGGGCCGCGGGCGGCACGTTGTCAAAGAACTTGTCGAAACTTCGAGGGTAAGGCGCCTGAGGAAGCGCCTGGCTTCCGGGCAGCTCCCGATAGCCAGGCATGGTTTCCTGGCTCGGAGAACCCATAAGCTTGAAAATAATGTGCACCTGGTCGTCGTCACTCGTGCCAGGGAAGATGGGCTTGCGGTGGAAGATCTCGCCAAGCACACAGCCAATGCCCCACATATCAATAGCAGTAGTATAGTACTGCTCACCCATCAGTAGCTCAGGAGGACGGTACCATCTTGTAACAACCATGGCCGTATATTTGTGGGTTGCCGGACAAGCCCCTTTGACAGTTGGCGGGTTTTCGAAGTACTTACGAGCCAAGCCGAAATCGGCGATTTTCACCTGGCCCCGGTTGTCGATAAGGATGTTGGCCGACTTGATATCTCGGTGCATGTAGTTCTGTTGATGCAAGTAGTTCATGCCCTCAAGAAGCTGGCCCATGTAGCATTTGATGTGAGAAATGGTGAGCCGCACTTTGGGGTTCTGCAGCAGTCCGGCAAGATCGTGATCCATGTAGGGGGTGATAATATAGAAGACCGAACGTTTGCGGGCCTGCCGACTGCCGCGCTTGACGGCCATATCTAGCAGCTCGAGCACATTGGGATGGTTGAGCGACTTGAGAATCTTGATCTCGCGTAACGCTGTGATTGGCATGCCATCGTCCTTGTTGTGGAGGAGAATCTCTTTTAGAGCCACCGATGTGTTTGTATCCTTGTGAGCCGCGCGATGAACCTCACCAAAGGTACCCTCACCGAGTTTGTTTTGGATTTTGTACGCATCAATCTGCGAGCACCCGTAGAGAAATGCCGGCTCCATTAGGTAACAGCGAGGACGATCATGCATTGAAATATGCATGCATTTAAATATGCCGATCAGCATAAGCTGCTCGTGAGCTTTGTGTTGGCCAGAACCGTCGAAACACATCAACTAGCAGGGAACTGCAAATGGACTATAGAGCACTATTAATTTTCAAGGAGTAGGTCGTTGTGTCCTCCTTTGCAAGCCTTGAGCCCCAATCCAGGCACAGTTTCAATGTCTACTCGCAGGTTTACTTTCTGATCGTGAGACCACCCTCACCTCGGGCACGCTCATCAACCTGCAAAGTGAAGATATCAGGCCGCGAGTAATGGCCCGTAACATCGAGATCGAAGCGGGCTCCGACGAGCTCGTCCAGATCGATTTTGGCAGTCACCAGACCGGTTTCGTTGGCGAGAGGTCCAGCAAGCACATCGCCCAGAGGCCCAACAATCATGCTGTGACCACCAATGAGCTGGCGGTCTGAGTCCCAGTTTTCAATCTCGACACCAAGCTCCTTGGGGCTGGGCTGCACCTGGCAGCAGGACACCACAAATACCCGGCCTTCGTGAGCGACATGGCGCATGGAGTTACGCCAGATCTCACGCTCATCAACAGTAGGGGCACACCAGATCTGCACGCCCTTTGCATACATGGCGTAGCGAAACAAAGGCATCTGGTTTTCCCAGCAGATGCCGACACCCAGCTTGCCAACCGGGCTATCCACTACTGGCATTGTCGATCCGTCGCCCTGCGACCACACTAGGCGTTCGGTCCCAGTGGGCATGAGCTTCCGGTGCTTGGCAACAAGACCCTTTGTGGGCTCAATAAACACTGCGGTACAGAATAGCGACGAGCCAGCCCGTTCGATAACACCGAGGACAAGAGTGGCATTAACACGGGTGCTCAGTTCGGCCAGAGCCTCAATTTCGGGGCCGTCCAGATCAATGGCATTGTCGTAATAGGCCTTGAACTCTTTACGGCCTTCCGGCTGGCGCCAGCCCAAAACAGTCCCAAAAGTCGTTCCTTTGGGATAGCCACCCAACAAAGCCTCGGGCATCACAATGAGCTCTGCCTTGGATTCCTTGATCTTGCTCTCAAACGAAATAATGTTCTCAAGAGTCGCTTGCTTGCCGCGAGCGTCCGGACCAATCTGTAGAGCACCAATAACTGTCATTGTGAGTCACGAAGATCAACTGCAGAGTTATGTAGAGCCCTGCGTCAGCTGGTCACGGGGCATCCAGAAGGGGTGGTAACAGGCGAAGGTGCGACCGCTGGCTTGGCGTTTGACCGGCAATGATATCTCCGGACCGCATGCGGTACAGCGCGGTGCGGTAAAGGTTTAGGCTAGGCATTTTTAAAGATATTTGTTGCAAGCCGCTTGCTGAACGCTGTCTGTTATCCAGCTGTTCGTGACGGCAGCCATTGCTAGGCCCAAATAATTCACGCAACGCAATTGCCCCCCAGGGACTTTGCGCAAATTGCTAAAACCCAGAGACTGAACAAAGAACTCACCAGAAAGCGCACATGTTGAACCATGACGAAGCTTCAAGGGCTGCCTAATCCCAGCTAGCCGCCGATCATAGGCCCGACCCCAGGCGGGCATTACAAACCTTGCTATTGCCATGCTGAGAACTGGGTCCAGGCTTGTCCGCCCTGCGAGATTGCTGGCCTCCCGCTACGCCCATACGGCTCGAGCGGTTGTTTTTTCCGATTATGGGCCTCCTAAAGAAGCATTGTCTATTGCAAAGCACACCGTGCCCGATCCTGAAGGCGACCAGGTGGTGTTGAAGCTGTTGGCGGCGCCAATCAACCCAGCAGACATCAATCAGATTGAAGGTGTTTACCCGAGCAAGCCCAAATTCAGCAAGCACCTTGGCACTAGTGATGAGATCGCCGTTGGTGGCAACGAGGGTCTTTTCGAGGTAGTGCAGGTCGGCCCCGACGAATCGACTTTGAAGACCGGCGACTGGGTGTTGCCCAAAGTGTCAAGCTTCGGTACTTGGACTACCTATAAACTTGCTACCGCTGACCAGCTCATCAATCTTGGTGAGCCTCAGGGCCTGACCCCTGTACAGGCCGCCACAGTGTCGGTGAATCCTTCGACAGCTTACCGCATGCTTCAGGACTTTGCCAGCCTTGAATCTGGCGATTGGTTCATTCAAAACGGTGGTAATTCGGGCGTGGGCCGTATGGCAATCCAATTGGCCCGTGTGTGGGGCTACAAGTCGATTTCCGTGGTGCGGGACCGCCGGGACATTGAGAAGCTCAAGCAGGAGCTGCTGGAGCTAGGCGCGGATCAAGTGGTGACTGAGGAGCAGATTGCCGACAAATCCATCAAGCATATCATAAAGGACTGGACGCACGGTTCGGACATCAAGCTGGCGCTCAATTGCGTGGGCGGGCGGTCTGCGTCCAACGTTGCACGGCAGCTGGGCCAGGGCGGCAAGCTTGTGACCTACGGTGGCATGTCCAAGCAGCCCGTGTCGTTGCCGACGTCGCTGTACATTTTTAAGGACGTTGCATCGTATGGCTTCTGGCTGACGCGGTGGGCAAGCGAGCATCCCGAAACGCGGCAAAAGATGATCCATGACCTGCTGAACATGTACCGGCAAAAGGAGATCCGGGCCAGCGGATTCAAGACGCACAAAATTGACAGTGAGGTTAGCGACGAAGAGCTCCTCACGAACTTTTTGGCGGCCTTGGCCGAGCCGGGCAAGCAGGTGCTGGTGGTAGAGTAGTTTAAACCACCGTAGCCCTTTCTAGGGTATAGGGCATAGAAAAGGGCACATGACAGATAGCTATCGTATGTACTTTGGACATCTACTGGCTCTAGCTGTATTGATCATAGCCACAGTGATCCAACTGTTTAATAGGAAAACGGCTACTGAGAATGAGCCAAGACAATTGCTATTATCGTGATGACTTAGCGGCTTGCATTTGCCGGTCGTGCATAACTGTCGGTGCGCATGGACCCGAGTCTCGACTTTGACGAACTTGTAGTCTTAGGGTTTCTCCAGTTAAAAGGTCATGGATAGCGTATTCCCGAACAACAAACCTTTCGGAAAACTAGTCTGGCCCGGGGGCGTTAAAGTTTCGGCAGTTAGCAATTGAGTGCTAAGCTCCCAGGCATGCAGGGATAGCAAAATGCCGCAAACTTACATCATTCTGCAGGGAAGCAGGATGCATTCGCCGCAGCTTAAGTCATGGGGCCGGTAGGGCCGTGCAGGTGGCCGACATTGGCGGTTCAATTTGGGTAGCCCGACGCGTATCATGACACTTTTTGATCTCCGGGTATGACATTGCGTTTAGAGGGTGATTTGTCTCACCGTCCGCTCAGCCCTAGTAGCCGCTAGATTGAGGTTCTATTACAGGACCGGGTTGGGACCCCACACCTCTTGTCTGCATCCGGGCTTTTACATCATCGAGCCCTCGCCCATTCTCCCACTAAATTTGACATTTTGGCCGCCGCCGTAGCTTCCCCCCCTTGACAGCATAAGTTGGCGCGCATTCGGTTTTCAAATTGAGTACTTGCTCCTAAGCATCTTATTGGAAGTCGGTGTTGATATTTTGCACTGATATTTCGTGAATCTTCGCATTGCCTCTAGCTGAGAAACCTTCTCGTTTGACTTTTAGGCTGTGTCGAGGACACCAACTCCCTTCTCTCCCCACTTTTTCCCATTATGCCGCTCCGACCTTATTTAATGGCCCTTGTGGACCCATTTGAGCCTGCTTCCATGGCTCAAGCCCAAGCTCACACTGTCTGGCACCGGTTTAGGACAATGACCCATCTGGATCAGCTGGTGCTTGTGGTCAATTCCATGGGCACGGTCATGTGGCTGAATCACAAGGAGCAGCGGATTCTGGCAGTTGATGCCAAGAGCCTCGCGCAGGTAGAGGCGGCCTTTTGCGAGATCATCCGCGATAGCGATTCTTATGCTGCTGTTGTTTGGCGGCTATTGACGGCCGGTTCCGCGGCGCCGGAAACTCCACCTGATCTGGACGTATTGGGTGTGCCATACTCGTGCCGGGCCCAAAGTATGACCTCTAGTGACGGGTCACGTACCGTTGTCAGTGTCCTGACGCCGTCATTAGCACCAATATTGGCCAAACCTAGCCCGCCTCTACTGGGCAAGCAAGTAGGCGTGGATCCGCAGACTCAGTCCGAGTCGCCCGAGGTGCTTGCCCAACGTTATAATGAATGGCTGCAGCAAGTATCCCCGAATGCAACGGGCACAGTTGCTGCAGGGTTTGAAGGCGACGAGCGTGTTGCCAGCGGTCCTGGACTGTCTCACGGTCTACTAGCTAGCCGGTACGGGGCTCGGCACGGGTTTGGTCAAGTAAACGGCGCGGCCAAACTTGTCAATGAGATGTCTGACTTCTTCCCTTCGATGAAAGCCAACGATTTATCCTCGTTTTATATCCCCAAGGTCGAACACATTTACAGCGACTTGGCGCCCGACGTGCTGCCGGATGGCGCAAAGTCGGTCACCACCGTCGATAACGAGGTTCAGGACCCCGACGAGATGCTTCTGCCGCCCACACCCGTGTCAGTGCGGTCACCGGACTCGCCGCCTACGGGCAGCCTCCCGCGAACCGACGCACGGCCGGCGTCGGCGGCCAAGCCAATCGCCAAGCCCGTTGCTAAGCCCGGCGCGACCGGCGTAGAGCCGGGCCACCGTTGCTTGGAATGCGGCGCAGACAAGAGCCCGGAATGGCGCAAGGGCCCGAACGGTGCCAAGACGCTGTGCAATGCGTGCGGGCTGCGCTACGCCAAACGGCTGCGCCAACGGCCATGACCGGCCGTTTGTTGACCGGCCGTTTGTTGACTAGCCAGCCTTTGCATATTGGCAATGCACGCTGTACTAATCTAACATTAATTTTAACCTTGCCTCTACTTGTCTCTGTTGGAGATAGGCTTTCCTTGCCTTCAACTGTTTTTGCCGCCTAAACTGAAGCGGGAATGACAGCCATAGTAGGTGCAATCTAATCTATAACATTCAGTTAGAAAAACAACTATTAATTATAAATCTACCTACAAGCAGCAATTCACAAATAATTAATAGGGCAGCTAACCACCAATATAAATCAAGACAATTTTACACAATACCCCACAAACAACCAAACGCAGAACACAAACCGCCCAAAACGGCTGGGACATTATGCCCCATAATGAAGAATGTTTGTTTGTGTTTATAATCATGACTTCGACCCACAACCCAAACATGGCCTTGGAGAACCCCAAGCTGGCGGCCGGCGCCAGCGCCGTGCCCGACGGCCACTCGGTCACCAAGCGCCTGCAAAACGAACTTATGCAGCTGATGATGGCTCCGCCGGCTGGCGTCTCGGCGTTCCCAGAATCGGACTCCAACCTGCTTCGGTGGGCAGCCACCATCGAGGGCCCAGAAGGCACCTACTATGAAGGCCTCACGTTCAAGATCTCTATTGATTTCCCCCAAAACTATCCGTACTTTGCCCCCACTGTCAAGTTCGTAAGCCCCATGTGGCACCCCAACGTGGACATGTCCGGCAACATTTGCCTGGACATCCTCAAGGAAAAATGGCTGGCTGTGCAGAACGTCCAATCGATTCTGCTTTCTCTGCAGTCGCTACTGGGTGAGCCCAATAACCAGTCCCCGCTCAACGCTCAGGCCGCCCAGTTGTGGGACCAGCCGGACGAGTATAAGCGGCTGTTGATGAAGCGGTGCCAAGAGTAGTTTATTTATGCATGTAGTATACACGTCTTAGTTTTCTGGCTGGTTCTCCAGTGGTTATGCGGGCTATGCCAATACTCCTAACAGAATTAGGGTGCCTGTCCAGCAGGCTCTAACTCTGTTTTAATCGGGGATTCTTGTTTAAGCGAGCCTTCCCCTGGTAAGGGCTCGTTGGCTGCTTTTGGTTGCGCAGCCACTGCAGCTGGCACTTCTGGATCTGCCACCGCCTCTGTAACAGCACCTACCGCTGCCGCTGCTGTTGCTGCTGCTGCTGCCGCTGCTGCTGCTGCCTTTTTCTTTCCTGAGGCTTCACTTGGGGCAGCTGCTTGGGCAGCTCCTGGAGCGGCTGGAGCAACGGATCCTGACGCTGATCCTGGTGCATCAGACCCCGCGGCCGGGGCATGTGACTTGTCGCTGCTTTCCTTTTTAACCCGCGGTCGCGCTGGTGCCCGTCGTTTTGGCTTGGGTGCGTCGGTTGGCTGCGGGGACGGCTCAATCGTCACAGGTCCCTCGCCGGAGCCAATCCACGCTCCTGTATCAAACGCAAAGCCGGTGAAACTCTTGATCTGAATGGTCTTTTTCTGCCACTTTCGGCAGGGCACACCACTCTTATCCAGTGCGCGTGATGTGGTTGCGCTGGCTGCTGTGCTGCGACCAGCACTTCTCGGCTCGTCCGCATCGTCAGCTCGAACCCGCTTGCGCGGCCGGCTTCGCTCCTTAGCAGCAGGTGCCTCCACCTTTACGGGCAGACTGCGCAAAAACGCAGAAGGCACCTTCAACGTTACCATCAATCGAGCCATTGGCACCTCCCAGCTAGCTGACTTGTCCAGTAAAGAGGAGAGTTTTTGGAGATGTGGGCTCACAGTAAAGCCTCTCCAAAAGTAGATCTTGTAGTAGAGAGCTAAGCCTCTGGTAGAAACTGAGAGTAAGTTAGGGCAAAAGTGGAGTTCATACTCCTAAAGAATTAACTACTATAAATATCTGTACATTAAAGGTACTTGTGGAACAGGTCGTCCTCGAGCCAGCCCACCTTCTCAAACGCGCCAAAGAGACGCGAAGCCTTATTAACGTCGATACGGCATGCCTTCTGCGAGTCCGTACGGCGGAACGGCAGGCTCTGCCGCAAGCGGTGCACCTTTTCGGCAAACAGACGCCGCTTGGAATCGAGGTACACTTCGGCAGGCAAGCGCAGCACGCTGGCCAAGTGAATCTCGGCAGGGTGAAGCAGATGCACATCAGGGTCCTGGCTCAAGTCCATGGGAGCACCCTTCCATTCGGCCCGCAGCGAGCGGCCCGCAGGAAGCGTCTCCACTGAGGGCGCATAATCCTCAATTTGGTCATAGCCCATATCATGGACCCGCGACGGCGACGCAACAGAGCTGCGTTTTCTTGGCGCAGCCCGGGCACGAGTACCGAACTCCTCGTCACTGGAAGTGTTACCGCTGCTAGTGCGCTCGGGGACCTCTGACGAGGCCCGGGAACGCAAGGGCACCGACTCAGAACTCGACACACTCTCCATTTCGGACACAATGCGACGCACCCGCGGCCGAGGTCTTCGGCGCACACGAGTCTCGGCCGCACTCTCCACGTACATATAATTAGACCAGTTGGGTCGGTGGACAGGGTAAAGCTCAAGAAAACTGCGTTCACGCTTGAAAAACTTGGCAGGGCTTGCCAAAATGGTATCCCAGCAGGTTACCATTTTGCGTTTTCGCGGCTCGACTTCGGGTGTTTCGCAAGTGCTGGGGGCAGGAGTGGCCAGCGTGCGGCTGCCATCCTGATCCTGACCCAAAGCAGCATGCCCGTCATCGGCACGGCTGAGCTTGGTGCTTAATTGGGAGGAGCCGGGACGCGACGGAGAAGCGGATGAGGAGCAGTCGCGCTCAATTGCCCGCAGCTTGAACGAGCCGCTGAACCCGGAAAGATCGGGATAGGGAGATAACGGTGGAGAAAGCATTCTCACAGTAGTATCTGAGGCCATGATGAGGAAAAAGGAGTCAGATAGGTCAATTGGTCAATTAAACCAGGTATTTGATAGCAAGTTCTTCAAAACAGAAGGGAATTATTCTACAGTGCGAGGTCAATTGGGGGGCTCGGACTGCTTAAACAGGAATAATTCGCAATTTCACCGATAAAGGAAAAGGAAACTTTTGGGTTATGCACTCTTGTGTGATTATATATCTTGAGTTTTTCACTTGTTTTTTTTCCTGCACGCCGATTAGGTAACTGCCGTTATCAATAAGGGCCCCGATAGATAAACCCAGTCAAAACACGTGTGATTGGTATATGAATACGCGGAAGATATAGAAATTCTCATTACGAGCAAATCCCTACAAATTTTGCGCCTCAATTCCGTCGAGAAGTCGATTAAATAGCTTCCGACATCGGCATGCAGCCGAGGGATTCCTTTGCGCATTAGGGCTTCCAGCCAATTTTGACCAGCTGACTCGACGACTCTAAAAACCGACTCACACGGTCTAGCACTCGTGGTGTTATTTTCTAGGATTAAATTTTTAGTCTGTTCTATAGTCCTAAATTTTATCTATTCATTGGTACTATTCTGATGGCCACAACAACTATCCTGCGCCGTCAATTGAGCATTCGGAACGGCCCGGATCGAGAATTTTCAGGGAAAGGAAGTTAGGGCCCATCTTGCAGCACCCTTACCTCAATGCATACCTAGCATAGATGTTCCGACTCCCTGATAAAGTAAAAAAAATGGTTGTAGGCCATCAATTGCCTCATTTGGAGCTTTTCAACAGGTATACTTGAAACCATACGCGTAAAGGCTAGCAGAGCACGCGTTTGTATGACTTTGAGGGATTTTCTCTGAATTTGGCTTCCATGCTCAATTCCACCAGGAGCTCCGAACCGTAGATCCAGCACACCAAAAGGGGTGCTAAATTTGAATACTATCTACTTTGAGCAAACATTCGGTATTTAGATTAAATCAAGTCTCTTCATATTTTCTTTCCGGAAACCTCAATTGGCCAGCAAGGAGTCATTCATGTGGGTTAAGCTGCACCCCAGCTAAAGCTTACCTACCCGAACGATGGGGACCTGCAGGTGACAATTCGGCCTCACAACCGAGTATTTGCAATAACCCCGTTCAGTGTATGGATTATTTGCTAGAAAACCAAGCGTTCATTTATAGAGGGAATATTAGGGCATGCACTGCTTTAGTTTGTGGTGTTGTCCACCACAGCGATGCATCAGCGAAGCACGTGATGCTCAGAACAGTCACACCAAATGACTCAAGGTGCCCCAAACAAATCAGGGGAGGGCTAAAGTAAGAGTGATTGCGGGCCGAAGCCCGATGGCCGAGCCAGTGGAGAAACAGGGGGTCATTGACGTCATAGTTATTAATATATCACTGATGCGTGAAGATCCACTGCTATCGAAACCGGATACTAACTGAACCGATACATACATATTTAAGAGCATTAAACTAGTCTGGGAATTTTTCAATTGATACTCCACTCGTTCAAAGTGTGACAGCGCCCTACTGCGCCGTCGTTATCACTAAGCCCCCAAAATATCGACCCTTACCCCGATACGTCCTCGGTCCCCCCCAACGATACCACAGGTGAAAGATCCTGGTGCTGATTATAGGCGAACCCCACCCCACATATAGTGATGATTGAGGACCCTGCATTCGAACTGCAGCATCCCTCGGCTATCACAATCAATACGGATGGGGCCAGTATCGATCCAGTTCCCGCGGCTGACCGGGATCTCAACATTGAGCTACCAAACCACGACAAGGACGTGTCCCATATTGCACTTGATATTGGCGGGTCGTTGACGAAGATCGTGTTTTTTAGCAAGAACAAGCGCAGTAAAGGCGGTCGACTGCATTTTGTGAACTTCGAAACCGAGAAAATAGAGACTTGGTTGAGTTTTCTGTCGCATTTGACCGAAAAACGGCGGCAAAAGGGCCGCGTTGTCAAGCTGGTAGCTACGGGCGGAGGCAGCTACAAATACTATGACGAAATTAAAGACCGGCTTGGCGTACAAGTGGGTCGGGGCGATGAGATGGAGTGCTTAATTGCCGGCACTGCGTTTTTTGTGGAGCGAATTCCTCAAGAGGTGTTTTGTTATACAGACGAAAAGAACCCCATGGTATACCCCGAGCGACCTAGCAGCTACCCGATTCTATTGGTGAATATTGGCTCAGGAGTTAGTATTATCAAGGTTACAGGGCCGAACGAGTTTGTGCGTATCGGAGGCTCGTCGCTGGGCGGCGGCACGTTGTGGGGTCTCTTGTCGCTTCTTACTCCAGCAAAAACATATGATGATATGCTGAAAATGGCCGATTCAGGCGACAATCACAATGTTGATATGCTTGTTGGCGACATCTACGGTACAGATTACCCAAAGATTGGTCTAAAGGCATCTACAATTGCGAGCTCGTTTGGTAAGGTTTTCAAGGAGCGCGGCGAGCATACCTTTGATCCCGCAGATATCTCGCGTAGTCTGCTTTACGCGGTCTCCAACAACATTGGCCAGCTCGCGTACTTGCATGCCCAGAACCACGGCATCGAGCACATCTATTTTGGCGGCTCCTACATCCGAGGACATCCCCAAACCATCCACACTCTGGCCTACGCAATCAATTTCTGGTCCAAGGGTGACAAGACGGCCTACTTTTTCCGTCATGAGGGCTACCTTGGCGCGGTTGGTGCTTTCATTAGTGCGGACGGTCTTGCTGCGGCCACCGCACCGCCGAGCCCCACCAGTGAAAGCAACAGCAGCACCGATAGTCTCCCTTTGGCGCAGGCGCCAGAGAATTAGATTAGTATTAATTATGAATACACAAGTCCCGTTGACTTAAGCTCACTAGATCTCCGCATGCCAGTTGGGTCCAGCAGGGGCAGCTCTTGGAAGACGAACGCAGACCGCAGATCAACATCACGTCGCCGTCAATGCATCGAGAGCCGCCCGATCACAACGGCCCGAGCCTCAGCGCAAGAGTCCATCGAGAATCAAAACTGGGTGCTCCGATGGCGGTCGCTGCTGGCACTCGTGTAGGCGTTTGGTCAATGCTGCCTTTATAACTCCCTGGGCTTTTAACTGCTCTTGAACGAGCTCAGTCGTAGTCTGCAACTCTGCGGTATCTTCCTTGAGGGTTTTTAGAATGCTGTCTTGCACGGTTACTTGTGTCTGAGGTTCCAAGGTTTCATACACCAAACGCTGCAAACCGGCCAATCGCTCCGAAAGTTCATGTATCTGTAACTTTAGGTGTTTCAGGGATTTATCCTGCTCTGCCGACAACCCAGCCTGGTGCGAATTCGGGTCCGACTGGCTACCCTGGCTCCCCAGGTTCTGCTGGCCGAGATCACCCTTGACGCGCTCCAGCTCAGTCCGGACCTCATTTAGTCGCCCGTCCGTGTCCTTTGGCCATGTTCTTGACTTTCCGTCTCTCATCTGCTCCACCAGCTGCAATTGGGTGCTGAGCTGCCCGTGCCAAACGCACACCTCCTCAAGCATGTGGTGCATGGGGCCCGGTTGTTTATAATCGGGTCAGCTGCCAAAACGTGAGGCATGACGATGCAACATCCCCAGCCAGCCATGCCCGAGCTGGTCAATCCTAGCCAGAGGATCTGCATGGAGAAACTAGATACTGCCAAGCAAACATTGCTTGCCGAAAAAGCCGAAGGGGCCGAGAGCCTGAGTCCTGTAAGCGTTTCCGAGAAGACTGCTGCGCCAGGAGATCCAGTGCCGGAAGCAGCAGTACCATCTTCAACGACAGAACCTCGAGCACGAGCCGGTAAAGACATCAAAAATTACTCTAAGCCCAAGAAAGAGCTCATAGACGTGGTACTGGAAATCATGCAGCGACGAGATGGAAAAGATAAATCCCTCAAGATCATCCAGTACACCGGTAAGCTATTGGTCCGCCTCGGCAAGTCCCCCAGCCTGCAAATACTGTTTTCAAAGTACCCAATTGTTGACACGGTTGCCCCGCTGGTTGCCGAGCTCAGTATGTTCCGCAAGGTCATCAAGCTATTCGACTGGGTCAAGTCGCTGCGGTCCATGCAGAAGGAAGATACCATTAGTTTCGTGGACTGGATCGATGTTTATACCGAGCTGATGGATGACCTCTATCTGCTTGCCAAAATTGGTACCCTTCGCAAGTCTGCTGCTCATTCGTTTGCACGGCAGGCCGAATTTGGTTGGTTCGCCGCGTTAGTGATTAATTTATACACGAAAATCTCAAAACGCGCATGGACCAGTCGAGCAGGGCAAATAGACATGGCAAAGCTGCTGTGTGATTTTGGTTTTTGCACTATTGATGTGTTTGAATCCGACGTCGACGCCCTGTGGCAGACAGGATTTGGTCTTACCAGCGCATTTATTGCCTACTACAAGATCTGGAAAAAGGTTACTTGATTTGAATCATCATCTACTGCTATATCCGACACTATTTTATATTCTACTTTCACAAGCTAGGCAACAACCCCCTTGTCTTTTAGGCCATCAACATTCTCTATGCCGAACTCCTCAAGTATCTCAGCGGTGTGTTGACCCAGCAGCGGGGGCGCGTGACGGACCTCGGAAGGGGTCTTGCTCCATTTTACGGGGGAATTGACCATTTTGAGACCACCGATCAAAGGATGGTCTACGGTGATGACCATATCGCGAGCCACTGCCTGTGGGTGCTCGAGCGAGGTCTTCACATCGTTGATAGGTGCGTAAGGAAACGGTTTTCCATGCCATTCCGCTTCCCACTCCTTGGTAGTCTTTTGGGACGTGAGTCTAGTGATCTCTGGAACGAGAGTGTCTCGATTCTTGACACGCGCAGCGTTGGTTGCAAAGCGAGGATCCTCTTTCCACTCGGGCCTACCCAGCGCGTCACTGATATGGCGGAAAAGATTATCATTGCCGCCTCCGATCATGATACTACCGTCCTTGGTATCAAACGCCTGGTAGGGACAGATTGATGGATGAGCCGTGCCTTGGCGACCATTGTCCGGCTTGCCACTGACCAGGACACTGCTGGCAATGTTGGCTAGAGAAGCCAATTGGCAGTCGGCAAGGCCAACATCAAGGTATTGGCCCTCACCAGTGGCTTCGGCATGACGAAGGGCCCCAAGAATAGAAACAGCGGCGTACAATCCTGTTGTCAGATCAGTTACGGCCACGCCGACCTTAGCGGGAGGGCCATCGGCATTGCCAGTGATATGCATGAGGCCAAATTCGGCTTCCACCATCACATCATAGCCAGGCCGGCTCTTATAGGGCCCGGTCTGGCCGTAACCGGTGATACTTGCATACACCAGCTTTGGATTGATTTTCTGCAGGCTTTCGTAGTCCAGGCCATATTTGGCCAGACCTCCGGGCAGGAAATTCTCAACAAAAACATCCGATTTCTCGGCCATTTTGCGGATCAGATCCTGGCCCTCGGGTTTTTTGAAATCAAGACCAACTGACCGTTTGTTACGGTTGGTGCCTAGATAATACGCGGCCTCCCCGTTGGCAAAGGGCGGTCCCCATGCTCGCGTATCGTCTCCGCGAACCGGATGCTCGACTTTTATAACATCGGCACCCATATCACCGAGAATCTGAGTACAATGTGGGCCAGCTAGTACTCTGCTCAGGTCAAGAACCCGAACGTTATGAAGCGGGCCTCCACTAAACCATCGCTTAGGACCTAGTAGCCGAAGTCTCATAACGGCAACTGCCTCCTTACCCCAGACTCCGATCTCTAGAAGTGGGGAAAGGGCTTCGCAGCGTTACCTCCCAGATTTGGACCGACGTGGACTAATTGAGTAATGGAGAGCGGAAACTCGCTCCCAATCTACCGAAGCGCAGCACCATTATTAAACAACATTAAATGATCAAGTGCAGTTACCCGGCTTTCAAGTAGGGCTATAACCTTATGGCTCACGAACCGATAGTGAATGCGTAGCCACCTTGTTTTAATTAGGCGAAGTTTTCCGAAGACCAGCAGCACCCTTAGACTCGTAGGAGACTTCCACTGTACTACATATAAACCATTTTCCAATAAGACTCTCTTCGAGCAGTAGCGCCCGCTACTGCCAAATGAGAGTGCTTTGCACAAATCGGACAACTCAGGCTTAATCTCAGTGGATCGTAACAACAAGGCTACTCTACCACTTACAATACCCGGTCGTACATTCAAGTCGTCTGCAAGAGATTTATCCCCGCATATAATAACATTGCTATCCACCAGCAAACAAACAACAATTCCAGTTGTCTGCCATTGCTAGCCTAGTATGGTTCGGCGCCGTAGCTTATTCGTACTCATCTATAACATGCGAGA
>JAJMBL010000024.1:0-75222 GCA_030565285.1 Wickerhamiella brachini | reverse complement strand
CCCCCCCCGAGATATCGATCCAAAGAAAATGACGATGGTCTAGTCCATTTGCCATTTCTAGATCCACTGCGTGGCATCTCCTAGGCTCTGGCGATAAGAAAGTGTGTTTACGTTCGGACAGCTTGTGGTCTACAAACTGCGAACTGGTATTTGGAGTAGAATGGTACAAACGAGGTTGCCATTGTCGATATTTGAGCCGATTTATGAGATAAAGACACCGAGGTTGTCACTCTACACGGAGAGAGTTGACTTGACGGGGCTAATATCAATACACTGTCTAGACCTTCTGCAACTGAACTGCTGGTGACAGTCATCGGCGGCTGTCTCATTGCGTCATCTGATAGATGCACGGCTCCGAGGCACTCTCTTTCTAGCCGGCAACCAAGAATAAAATACCGAGCATAAATATAAACCAAAATAAACCAAAACGAACTACACAAAACCCAAGTTAAACTCACTGCAGTGGATCCGAACTGTAGCTGCTTAGTGCCCTGCCCTGCCAAAACAGCCCAGCAGTAGCCCACGGTGGTGCAGGGTTTCATCCGCCAGATCAGTGCTGAGTCAACGCTGTTGCACATTCCAGAGGTCTGCCATCCGGCCGTGCAGATTTTCAGTTGATAATATCGCAAAGATTGCGAGTCAGAAAGGCACCCACAAAGGCTCTTATTGTACTTTCGAATTCTTACCCACCCTCTACACTCTTTTGTCTCCCTTTCACTCCTTTGTACAGCACCGTCCCCCTCCCCATTTGTGACTTGATCTGATAGATTTTGCGAACCATTTTCAAGATATGGCCAACTTTTTGAAGAAAATATGCTCTATTCTAGGCTGCCAGAGTGGTGGGCCATCAGCCAAACCAGCGGCCGGGCAAACCAAGCCTACCAGCACCAAACAAAGCTCCAGCAGGCCCGGGTCGCGCTCCGCTTCTAGAGGAGCCGCCGGGCGCGACAGGCATTCGCCGCGGCAATTATCTCACAATTCCAGCCGCAACAATTTGGAGCTCCCACTGGAATATGTAAATGTGGAGCACCAGCCCGATAATCGTGAAAACAAGATTATGGGCCGCAAATCCAGCTATTCGGTGGGCTCGTCCAGTACTGAACAGTGTGTAAATGCTGCTGAGTCGCACCATAACCTTTTGGTTCCGCTGAGCGATGTCCAACATAGCGCGCACGAGTCCAGCAGCATTAATAGCGATGTCGATAGCATCGCGCACCCTGAGAGACCGCTGTTGGGCCCGCAAAGCGCTGCCGTCAAAGGCCGCAAATGCCTGGTACTTGATCTGGACGAAACGCTGGTGCATTCATCTTTCAAATATCTTCCGGATACTGACTTCATTATTCCTGTGGAAATCGAGGGCCGCAGACATAATGTTTATGTTGTCAAACGGCCAGGCGTGGACGAGTTTCTGGCTACGGTTGGCAAGCTATTTGAGGTGGTGGTATTTACTGCGTCGGTGGCAAAATACGGCGACCCGCTCTTGGATCATCTCGACAAGGACCATGTGATCCACCACCGACTGTTCCGCGAAAGCTGCTACAACTACAACGGCAACTACATCAAGAACCTGTCGCAGCTGGGCCGTCCGCTTGAGGATGTGATCATTATCGATAACTCGCCGGCGTCGTACGCGCTGCAGCCCCAGAATGCCGTACCTGTATCGAGCTGGTTCAGCGACATGCATGACAACGAGCTGTTGGATATGCTGCCCTTTTTAGAGGACCTTGCCGCTCCCAAAGTCAAGGACGTGACCAAGATTCTCAACGTCTACACCAGCCCGGGCCACGAGCATGTGGATATGTCGTCGGTAGGCGATGATACTGCAGATCCTATCAAAGCCACACAAGAAAAGCTCATGAGGCTGGAAGCGGCCGAGCTGGCTGCCTCCGCCAGCCCCTCCGGCCCCTCCGGCACTGCGCCAGTGGCAACGACCGCCGCCGCCGCCGCCCCAAGTTCCCCTTCAGCCTCTAATCTTCGGGCCCCTCAACTTCATGCCCCTCAGTCCCACGCAGGTCAGAGTCCCTCCAACCCCTTCGGGCCTTCCAGCTCCACCGGTGCCTCTGGCTCCGGATAATGTTAATGCGGCTAGCCGTGATTATATTTAATCGTAACGTTAATAGTATAAATAAACCTCTGGTTGCTCAGGCAAACCCTGGAGCCGGTGCTCTGGCGCTAGCTACGCTTTCGGCTGCCGCCTAATACTCTTCATCGCGCTGCTCTTCATGGCACTGCTGATCATGGCGCTACTCACACGCCGCTACACATCACGGCCGACTCATGACGTAGCTACTCATCATCATCCTGGAACGCCGTGTCCAAAATATGCTTCTCACGCTCCTTGTCGTACGAGTACTCGCCCTTGCGCGAGTTCTTGACCCGGTTGTCGCGGCGACGACGCAAGGCTGCCAACTCCTCCTGCTTGATATCGCGAGCCTTCTTGACGGCCTTGGGAACACGGCGGAACTTCTGGATACGCCGAATCTCGGGCATATGCTTGTAACGCTCGGCCAGCGTCGCGTCGTACTCCAGCTTGGCCCGCTGTCGAGCAGATTTGATGCCCGACCGCTCGTTGGCTTGCGCGCGCCAGATCCGGATATTGCCGTCATCAGATCCAGACAAAATGTACTTGGAGTCCATCGTATAACGCACCGAAAATACCCGCTGCATGCGCTTGGTGTGGTAGATGTCGCGCGAGTGACCCTCTAGCAACTTGAAGATACGGATCGTGCGATCATAACTGCCCGTCACCAGCTCCTGGCCGGTGGGGCTGAAGTCCAGATCCATAACCGCAGCAACATGGTCTTTGTAAACATTCAATGACCGCGTCATGTTGCGCATGTCATACAGATATGCATTGTGGTCCTCGCTGGCGGCCGCAAAGTTGAACGCCTCCATGGGGTTCCAGGCAATGGCATTGTTGCCGAATGCAGTGGTGATTTTCTGGATCGGCGATGTGGTCCGCAGGTCGTACAAGATAATGCTGCGATCATTGCCGGTACTGGCCACAATCGACGTTTCGGTCTGGTTGAACTTGGCCGAACTGATATTGTCGGCGCCCCAACTGAGCTCACTTACCGGGCGAGTACGCTCGGTATCCCATAACTCAAGCTTGGCGCCAGCAGTAACAAATCGCTGCTCGTCGCGATGATGAGACACGCCGTTGAGGCCGCCTAGTTTGGACAAATACGTCTGGACTGGATCAGCGCCGCCGGCCGAGCCAGCAGCCACATCCCACAATTTGACAGCTCCATCCGCACTACACGACAGTAGCTTTCCGCTTGGGGTATAGCAAAGGCCCTTAACGACCGACTTGTGGCCCTGCACGCTGAAGGTCTCTTCACGAGCGCCCACGTTCCAAGCCTTGACAATGCCATCACCCGAGCCACTGGCCATTGCACCGAGTGTATTGCTGTTGCGGGCAAGGCTGTAAACGCCATCAACGTGACCCTCGCCAAGTTGCCCGATAAAAGGAGCCGCAAACATCCGGTCCATCTTCGTCGCGTTCAGCGCACGAGTGTACTCTCTGGCCCGCTCAAATGGGTGCAATTCCGGGTCAAGGTTGCGAGGCTGCCGCGCCGTCTCCGAGTTTGCCACTGGCACATAGTCGTCTGCCGACCGACTGATGGTCTTGATTTTCATGTGACTAAGGAAACTTTTTTGCTCCAACGTCTTGACAGTGAGGCTGCGGTTAGGGCGTCGTCGCACTGGGCGGCTCCAGCCCGTAGGGCTAGGGTATTGTCCTCGTGGCCGCCGGTTGTAGCCAGCAGACAAAACCAGAGATAGGGGAGGCGGAGTGGAGAACAAGGGAGAGGATTATGGGGTTGTTGGAACAGTCGCCTGTGCAAATCGGTGATCGCGCTGCCCTTTGGATGTTTCGAACGTATTATAGCGACGCATAGTATGTCGCAAGTTGGCCGGTAGAGCCTCACTATCGCTACCATACTCGGGTGATTGGATGATACTGTCGACCAAATAGTACTGCACAGCATTCATAATACAAGGGAATACAAACATCACAAATGTGATTTGCACCCGCGGGTCGTAGTTTGTCCAGGAAATAAGGTAGGCCCCCCAATCGTCCAAGAATGGAACGGTGTAGAGCACCAGGTAGAGCAACACTTTGGCCAAAATCAACGCCACCAGATAAAGCCCCATTTGCTTGAAAAATGCCCGCGTGGCCGGGGGGTGGCCGTATTCGCCCGATGTGATCTGCGTGAGCTTGCATTGGTACGCCACTGTGTATACGTACCACAGACAGGCCCACAGCAGCGGCACACCGATTGTGGTATCGAACAACACGTTCAGAAAATACCAGGTGCAGGGGTTATCATCCAGCCCATTTTGATCATCGGAAAAGAACAGCGAAGCAACCACGTTAAGCAAGTGCAGCACCAGCGCGCCAACAACCTGCTTGCTCACATCAAATGACCACACTTTCCATGGGCGGCGGGGGTGCTCGAACTTGCGCTTGAATACCAGCGACAGGATCGCAATGCCGCCCATTAGCATCTGCAGCGCCAGTGAAATGGGACCCAATAGCTCGCATGTAGGGCCATCGTCGTGAACGGGGCCGGTGGTGGGGTGCATGCGGTTGGGATCAAGCATTGGGCTGAAATTGGGGTAAGCCGCTGCCCACCGAGACGATGCTGACTCAGGTATGCGCAAACCTTAGTAGGCGTATTTGGATGGTGGCTGACTCACCTAATTGGAAAGCTTAGTCCGGGTACCATTTGGTTTACCTTTACGCGTCTCGAACCCTTTGTATGCCTGATCCGGTGGTTCTACCGATAGATTTAACTACATCGCAAGTCCGCCCAGTGGCATATCGGGTTTTATCTAAAAAGCATGGTTTGAATCTTAAATCAACTGCCTTGGAGGTGCTTGCCCGGTTTTTGGGCCGCCAATTTGGCGTTGAATGGAGAGGTGCCAAAGCAGAAAAGTTCCTAGACGATATTGCCCGAATTTGGAAGGAAGAAGACCGAGGTTTGTTTGTGGACGGTGACTCTCTTTCAAGTGTTATCTCTGTATGGACTAATGCCCAATCCTCACAGTTAAACCAGCCACAGGCAGCGACCAGCCAGCCGAGTCAGGCTAGCCACGGCCAAAGTTACAGCCAAGGCCAGAGTTTTGGCCAGAATTTTTCGAGAAAGGCTTTCGATTACCAGGACTATTTCAAGGTTGTTAATGCCCAGAATCAAAGGCGGTATACCTACAATTTCATCAAAAAGCACTTTGAGCTTGCTCCTCAACAGCCCGCCAAAGTTGTCGGCACGGCTGCTGCTTTAGTGAATCTTTTCCCTACTCGATTCCACTTGCTAAGCGACCGCATTTTCCGTAACGACCAATTCCAGGCGCCTGTTTACTCTGATGGCATGAATGATGATGTCTTCTCCATCACAAAAGTGACCAACCTGCTGGGTCGGCCTGGCAAATCGTTCTTTTTGTTTGGCCAGCTCTCAAAGGCAAAATCCGAGCAGCAATGGTCTTTGCTTGATGATTCTGGTAGAATTGCTCTCGACTTTACCGAGACCACTGAATATGCACCCAGTCACTACTTTACTGATGGCGGCTTTGTGCTGTGTTACGGGCTTTATACGAACGAGCGATTCCAGGTGATCACCTTGGGCCCACCGACTGTCGAGCGTCGCCAAGATACCAAAGATGCCTACGGTAATCTGGACTTTTACAATCTCACATCGTCGGCAACTGCTAACCGTATCGAGCGTATTGACCCAGCATTCGAGAATGTAATGCTGGCGGAAGAAGAGCAGCTTGACCACCGCCTGGTCGTTCTTGGCACTGACATTTTCCTGGACCAGCTCTCGGTGGTGGACACTTTGCGTAAGGTGCTGGCTCGCCTTGCCGAAGATCCGCCGCTGGCCCTGATTCTTCTCGGCAGTTTCATTTCATCGCCGTTTCAAACTAGCAGTGCGAGCACTTATCGTGAGGCCATGAGCTCGCTCGCTCTGCTGCTGCAGGGTGTTCCTGAGCTGGCTCACAAAACTAAAATAATTCTTGTTCCTGGCGACAACGATCCCTGGCATGCCGCCTACTCATCCGGAGGTACCCCCTTGTGGCCCCTGGAGCCTATACCCAACGTTTTTACCGGGCGTGTAGATCGCTCTGCCAGCGACGTTGTTTGGGCAAGCAACCCGTGTCGCTTGCTATACCTTACGCAAGAGATTATGATTGGTCGTGACAACTGCGGCCAACGTCTGCGCAGACATAGTCTTCGCACACCCATGCCAACACAGATTGAGACACTTGAGTCCGAGGTCAGCGAGATGGCCATAGATGCCACCCAGCCCGAGCTTGATCTTGACGATGATGCCGCACCTCGAGCATTGGAGGAAATGCGTAGAGAAAACGATTTTAATCTTACTTCCACGCGTCGCAGTCTCGATCCCAACGAGCGCGAGGCACGAAAAGTTATCGCCACGATTCTCGATCAATGCCATGTCTCGCCGTTCCCATTGAGCGCACGGCCCATCACGTGGGAGTTCGACATGGCACTTTCGATGGCGCAGTGGCCTACCATGCTAATTCTCGGGGATCCCACTACGCCGCAATTCAAGGAAACCTACGAGGGCTGCCGCGTGCTCAACCCTGGACCGTTCATGCACGGCGGTAAGGCACACTGGCTTGAGCACTCGTTCAACTCGGGGACCACCGAAGTCATGTCGCTTGCATGATGCTGATTCCCTTGGGCTGATTGCTATGCCACTATTGGCCCACATTCCCAGGTGCATATACCTGCAGCCACGATAGGCTGTTATCAGTGGAATTCTTCCCACGCACTACATAAACGCAGAATCTTGATATATATTATATATACATGTATCTTTTGTGTTTCCATAATTCGTACTTCTGCCATAACTCACGGGATCCCTTCGCTTGCCAGTTGAGTTCACACCTTAAGATTGCTAGAGCACAGCCCACTTATCAAGCACCCTAGCCCTTGCAGACGCCCGATATCCCAGCCTGCAGCCAATTCCCCGCATCCCTCACCCTAAAAAGGTAAGTATTTCGCCTCTATGCCAGTCACACGCCATAGCTCTTGAGCCCAACCGCAAACTTCAAGCTGATGATACCTCTTTTTGAACAAGTCTCAAGCTGCCAAGTTTTATGAGGTCCCTCACCGATGTCCGCCTCAGCTGCGCACGCACGGCACAGCCCCGTGAGAGGTAAGGATATATACGCCCGACCTTGCCCTGCCAACATAGCATGAGATTCGATCCATTTATCGCTACAACACAGATTTCCAACCAAATACGAACCAATTCTACTTCCTGGATTACCGCTCGAGGCGTGCGCCCAGATGCTCCTCTGAACGATAGCTTCTATTCCTATCCTTTGAACGCTGACCCGTCACTAGGATCAGTCATCGGTTATCGTGAGATCGGTATTGACGGTTACACTGATATTAAACATGCCTACCAAGTCAAGTACTATACTGAGAACACTGATTTCGAGCCTCAGGCAGGCGTTACCACCGTTATCATCCCCCAGAGGAACAATGGTCAGAACGTTGTCTCCTACCAGATCCACGACGCATCCGCGTCACTCAATTGCGCTCCCTCTTGGGGTCTGCTGCAAGGTGTTCATGACCCCGATATACAGCATATGCTGCAAAATGGTTGGGTTGTCAATATTCCCGATTACGAGGGTTTCAACTCGTCGTTTGGAGCAGGTGTACTAGCTGGTAAGTTGACGCTGGACTCACTGAGAGCTGTTTCAGAATTGGGCAGTATCACCGGTCTGTCCAACCCCAAATTTAGCCTTCTAGGCTATTCTGATGGTTCATTTGCTACTGGTTGGGCTGCTGAACTACACGAAGAATATGCTCCTGAAATCGCTATTAGCGGTATGGCTGTCAGTGGCTTCGCTGTCGATCTGCACGCAACGCTCTTGCGGGCAAACAAGAGTCCTCTGGCAGGCATTATTCCACCCGCATTGCTTGGACTTGCAAATGAATATCCTGAAGTGTCGCGTATTCTCACTGGCAATCTCAAAGAGCGCTCAAGGGCTGACTTTCTCAAGGCTCGAAACCAGTGTGCCTCAGCAAATATTCATCAGTACGCCGGTGAAAATATTTTTGAATATTTCAATTCTGGGAACGACTTAATGAATATCTCTGCCCTACAAACGGTCATCCACAAGAACAGCCTGGGCAAGAAGGTGCCACAGTTTCCAATGCTCATTCACTCGCGCAATGGAGAATTAGCTCCTGCAGCCACCGTGGACAAAGTGGTCCAGTTCTACTGTTCTAATGGCGGTTCAGTTCGTTATGTTCGCCACAAAGATCTCCATCAGAACAGGTTTGCTACCGTGGTTGATTTCTTCTCCGACACCTTCAGCGGGGTCTACAACTCAAGCTGCACTTTTGAAAGTGCCTACACTTTTATCAACGAAACAGATGTTGGCCAGTTCAATGGCAGTATGCCTAGACATCATAATGATACGGTGGAAGCATTAAAATATGGCGGTCATGGTGGCTCCCATGGAGGCGGCGGCCATGGTGGCTCCCATGGAGGTGGCAGTAGTGGCTCCCATGGAGGTGGCAGTAGTGGCTCCCATGGAGGTGGCGGTTCTAGTGGTGGAAGCTCTAGTGGTGGCAGTTCTGGAGGCTCTGACGGCTCCACCGGATCAAGCGGCTCGAGCGGATCTGGTAGCTCCAGCGGGTCTGGTGGATCAAGCGGTAGTGGTGGCAAAGGTGGAGGCGATGACAGCTCTAGTGGTAGCTCTGGTGGAAGCTCCAGTGGTGGCTCCAACGGTGGCTCCAACGGTGGCTCTAATGGTGGCTCTAATGGTGGTTCCAGTGGTGGATACTATCCGCCAGGTGCGTATGGTGGAGCAGCCCACAGCCAGAATATGGGCGCTAATTGCAGGGTTCCCCTCGCGATGGCTTGTGTTTTAGGTATCTTAGCAGTTGCTCTATGAGCCATTTAATTATGTCGTTCTTTTTTGCCCAAAGTCTTGGCATTGCGGGGTTACCATATCAGCCATAAATCTAGGTGATGGCGGCCAAGGTGGTGGTAGCCACCCAGACTGCATGTTCAAGCAATGGCCTCACTACAATCCCTTTCGTCGTGGTAACCATTCAGGCAGTATTAGGACCGCACTGGCAGCCTTTGGCTGCAAGGACTGCGGCTTCTGCGGATTTGCCTCAGAGTGCTGCGGCCCAAGCGGCTGTGTCTCAGGGGAGCTGCGTTTCTGCCAAGCTGCCCGGGTCAGGCGGCTGACGATCCGTGATTCCGGACCCAGTGGACCAGGAAGTGCTGACGATAGAATTGGCCTGATTTCAACGACTTCTGCTCGTTATTGCATATAAGATACATAATGCCGGCGGTCTCAAGAGAGATGAATAGTAGCGAGTACAGTGGGCGCTAGTGTGGGCCCCGGGTCTGCCTTAGAGTCTAGCGGAGGGTACGCATGCCAAGTTAGAGGGCATGGTATAAGCCTTGGCAATATGTAGGTACCACCAGTAGGGTTCGCCCAATGGCGATCATTTTTGTCCGTGTTTTGGCTACCATTCGCTTTGTATATTTGCAAAGTTTTTATGGCTACCATGTCAGGTCAAATAAAGCTGCTTCTTAGTGAACTTCTACAGTTTGTGGACTAATCCCTCATATCTGTCACGGCATTATTATGGGCCTGCTGAAACCTAAAAATAAGTGTGCGTCGGGCGTGGTTCAAAATCACGCAGATCGCCGCATAAAACCCACCTAAGCTGCACTTTTTAGACAATACCTTACCCTCCCCGCACTCCATGAAATACGATCCGTACCTGCTGTTTGCGGCCCAAACTATCAATAAAGGAGTGAAAGCTCCTGGTTGGATTGGTTCTGAGGGAGCTATAGCCACTGTTCCCCCTGTTGAAGACAGCTTTTATGACGTCAGTAAGGCTGGCGATATCTCGAGCCATGCTCGTGGTCAAATCATCTACTACCGTCCCGTGGGCCTAAGTGGCTACAATAACGTTCGAACTGCATACCAAGTTATGTATCGCACAACTAATACTGATGGTCAGCCCACTGCTGCTGTCACGACTGTCATTGTGCCAGCCAATAGCGACGGCAAGCATGTTGTTTCCTACCAGATTCCCGAGGATGCGGCCTGGCTGAACTGTGCACCATCCTGGAATTTGCTGCAAGGCGAGGCTGAACCAGACATCCAAGGTCTCTTGGATAAGGGTTGGGTCGTTAATACTCCTGACTATGAAGGCCTTAAGTCTGCGTTTGCTACTGGGAGACTTGGCGGCAAACTTACTCTCGATTCTCTGCGGGCAGTGACGAACATTGCCAACATTACCGGCATTCCCGATCCTACATTCGCTCTATGGGGCTACTCTGGTGGCTCAATTGCTACAGGCTGGGCTGCCGAGATCCGGGAAGAATATGGCACCGAGCTGACGATCAGTGGTGCTGCTATTGGTGGCTATGTTGTTAATCTGACAGCCACTACACTGCAGGTGAACAAAGGTCCTCTTGCAGGCTTTGTTCCCGCTGGTTTAGTTGGTTTGGCCAACGAGTTCGAGCTGATGGCTGTTGGGCTAAAGGCTGAGCTCAAGGAGGAAAAACTAGCAGAGCTAGAAAAGGTGCGTAGCCAGTGCGCAACTGCCAATATTGTTCAGTACGCGGGACAGAACATTTTTGATCTCTTCAAGACTGGCGAGAAGGTTTTCAAGAATAACGACATTGGCTGGACTTTGGCTGTCAGTAAGCCCGGCCAGAGTGCGCCCAAAATCCCGTTGTTGGTCTATCAAGGTCTCAAGGACGAGATCGTTCCTTACGAAGGAGTCGACAAGATTGTCGAGTTCTACTGTTCCGGAGGTACTCCAGTACACTATATTCGGGGTAACAACTACGACCACACCCAGATGGCCACTACCTTTAGTGCCACTGCGATCCAGTGGATTGCTGATGCGTTTGCTGGAAAAGCGAGCAGTACCTGCACGTACGAGAACGTAACTCGGGACACTAGTTCTGATCCTGGGACTAACCCTGGTACTGGTACCAACCCTGGCACTGGTAATGATCCTGGTACTGGTATCAACCCTGGCACTGGTAATGATCCAGGTACTGGTACCAACCCTGGCACTGGTAATGATCCTGGTACTGGTACCAACCCTGGCACTGGTAATGATCCTAGTACTGGTACCAACCCTGGCACTGGCTCTGATCCTGGTACTGGCTCCGGCTCTAATCCCGGTACTGGCTCTGGCTCTAATCCTGGTACTGGCTCTGGCTCTGGCTCTAATCCTGATACTGGCTCCGGTTCTGGCTCTAATAATAACCCTGGTTCCAACACTGTTTCCATCAGCAGTGCCAACCCCAGCACGACCGTTGGAGGAGCTGCATCTGGCTCTGTCTCAGCTTCCGGTTCCATTGCTGGTTCCGCCTCTGGTTCAGGCACTGCGCCTAATCTCGTGAATGTGGCCACCGCCGAGAGAGCCTCGCTTGTGGTCATCGCTGCGTTGACCATGTTTTTCTTTGTGTTTTAACATGAGAAACCAGTTTTTTAGCTTTTCGTAATATTTTTCTACCACTGCTACCACTACCAACACTACTATCACTATTACCACTGCTACCACCAGGATCACCCTTACCCAGAGATTGAGTTTGCAGTCTACAACGTATTAAAACTATTTGCTATATTCGGTATTTTCTTCTCTCAATTGTATACATTTCCCTGAAATCTAGGACTAATTTAAGTTAATCTGACATATCGATTAAACTTTAACAGTAAGATTGGCTCAACTGTTCGTCATCTCGCGCGGCATTTAAATCCCCACTCGAGATACATCTCTCCCTGCCCCTTACCCTTCCCCACACTATGAAGTACGATCCCTACCTCGTTTTGGCGGCTCAGACTGTAAACAAGGCTGCTATCAAGGCCACGGCATGGACAGGCTCGGAGGGTTCAAAGCCCGTTGCTCCGCTCAACGACACCTTCTACTCCGTCGGTGACCTCGACGTCTCCGGCCTAGAGTTAGGTTCCATCATCAACTATAGACAGGTGGGGTTGGCCAACTACGACAATGTCAAGACTGCGTACCAGGTCCTTTACCGCACGGAAAACACGTTTGGAGAGGCCAAGTCCGCTATTACAACTGTGATTGTGCCGGAAAATAGCGATGGCGAGCATGTGGTGTCGTATCAGATCCCCGAAGACTCGTCGTGGCTCAACTGTGCCCCATCGTGGGATATTTTGCAGGGCTCTGCCGAGCCAGACATTCAGAGCCTGCTGGATAAAGGGTGGGTGGTAAACTCGCCGGACTATGAGGGCTTCAATTCCTCGTTTACTGCAGGCATTTTGTCCGGTAAACTAACTTTGGACTCTCTGCGGGCCGTAACAAACATTGGCAACATGACCGGGATTTCGGACCCCAAGTTTGCCCTGTGGGGTTACTCGGGTGGCTCAATTGCGTCGGGTTGGGCTGCTGAGCTGCAGGAGCAGTACGCTCCCCACTTGCCCATCAGCGCCGCTGCGGTGGGCGGCTATGTTGTTGATCTCGAGGCTACTGTTCTGCTAGTTAACAAAGGTCTTGTGGCCGGCTTCGTGCCTGCCGGTCTGCTGGGTTTGGCAAGCGAATACACTGAACTCTGGAGCCTGTTTGATGAAGAGGTCAAGGAGGATAAACGTGCCGGTCTGCTCAAGGTGTTGAAGCAATGTGTTACTGCTGATATCATTCAGTTTGTGGGCCAGGACATTTTCGATGTCTTCAATTCTGGCCAGGCAATCCTCAACAACAGTCTGGTGGCCAAGACCTTGACCGACAACGCTCTGGGCAAATCCACCCCGAAGGTGCCGCTGCTCGTCTACCAGGGTATCAAAGACCAGGTGGTGCCTTACAAGGGCGTTGATAAGGTCGTGGAGTACTACTGCTCGAATGGTGGCTCGGTACACTATATTCGCGGTGCTAATTACGACCACACGGGCATGGCTGCAGCCTACAATGCCACGGCCATTGAATGGATCTCTGACGTGTTCAGCGGCCATACTAACAGCACCTGCACATATGAGGGCGCTCCACTGAACTCTACCAGCTCCACTAATAGCACCGGCTCCACTAACAGCACCGGCTCCACCAACAGTACCGGCTCCACCAACAGTACCGGCTCCACCAACAGTACCGGCTCCCACGGCCACGGCTCTGTTAGCAGCATCAACTCACACGCTACCGGTGTAAGCGCCCGCAGCGCTAGCGGCGAAGCCTCGGCTACCGGCTCGGCATCTACTGGCGGCTCGCCCTCGGCCAGTGCTTCTGGCTCCGGTTCTGCCTCAAGCTCTAGCGCTGCCTCGGGAAGTTCGGGCACCGCCGCTGGCGCGTCGAACATGGCTACCTCCCACAAGGCATCAATGGTCCTCATTGGTGCTTTGACTGCTCTCGTCTTTGTATTTTAGTTACATATCTTGGTTCGCAGCCTATGTTTACCATGCTACTCAACATGAGGAATCGGCTGACCGCACTGCCTTATTAGTCTTCTCCCAGTCTGGCTGTGACATAACTACGCTAACCTGGGCCGAGACGCTAACCTTGATTGACCTGAGACTGTATGGAGTTCGTGGTGCCCACGAATGATGCCCGGGTCAGGCAGTGTCTTGTCTATTTCGATAGTCACGAGGCTTTGGAAGGAGAAAGCCCTGCCGATCGCCGAGAGCGATTAGGGCTGCTTCTGACAGAGCGCAGAAATGGAGGTTTAAGTATTGATTTGCCCAAAGACCCGCTTCTTGACGAACAAATAGACGAAAGCGATCAAGAATTTTACACAGAGGGGTCCAATGCTCTTCTAAAAGCTCGACAAAGTATCTATGAACAGTCAATGGCTCGGGCCCATGAACGACTCAGTGGCCAGAAACAGGCCTTCCAGGCATATCAAGAGGATGAGCGCGCGTATATCAAACGGCAAATGCAGTCCCAAGACCTAATAAAGAAACTTTCCCGAGAAAAGACACTCTATGGCTCGCAGTCGGGGTTTGCGCGACCAGTGTCGGCTGTCCGCTTCTCCCCTCTGAACAACACAATTGCAGCCGCAGATTGGTCGGGTAATGTTACTGTGGTAGACGGAGAGTCTATGGACTTCAAGCATACAAAGCAGATCCATACTGGAAAAGTTTCTGGGCTCGCCTGGAGTGCGGACGATATTATTGCAACTGGAGGTATTGAAGGAGACGTTGCTCTGAGCTCCGGCTCAAATCTTGAGGCATTGGGCACCCTTGCCGGTCATAGCGACCGTGTGGCACGCGTTGACTATGATCCGTCCGGAAAATATCTCGCCAGTGCGTCTTTTGACACCACTTGGAGATTGTGGGACGTGGAAACGCAAGCTTGCCTGTTGACGCAACCAGGACACAGTAAGGCTGTGTTCACAGTTAAATTCCATCCCGATGGCTCTCTTTTGGCGTCAGCTGGTCTCGACGCATTGGGACGAGTCTGGGATATGAGAACGGGTCAGACCATCATGGTTTTGGATGCGCACATTCGTGAAATTTATGGCCTCGCATGGAGCCCCAACGGTTACGAGCTCCTGAGTGGCGGTGCAGATAATTCGGTGATGGTTTGGGATCTCCGAAAGATTGCCAAAGTCTACGAGCTGCCGGCCCATCTTAATGTTGTGTCTGATCTGTGCTTCGACGGGAACACCCTAGTTACTTCCTCGTATGACCATTCGGTGCGCATCTGGAGCAAAGACAGTTGGAAGCTACTCAACACAGTAAGTCTTGCCGATAGAGTATTGGCTTTAGACAGCCACCGAGGACGCATTGCTGCCGGCCGATGGGATAGGGTAGTCGATCTGATCAACTAGGCTGATATCAATGCGCGATCCTGCGAGTAGCACGTGTCCACCATGGCTAATCCTATGCATATAATAGTTGATGGCCAGAACCTGCTGTACCTTTCTATAGCCTCTGTCCATATGTGAGGCACACCCTCGGTGCAAGACGATCTCATTCGTTTACCATGTTTCCGAATTGCGGTCCTCATTGGCTTTTGAAAACCTCAACACTTCTTAGAGTGACGAGTCGGCGGTAGCATAGCCTTGATTAAGACATACCCATGTTGCTGAACTGCCTCAGTTGGCTGCAAGAGCACCGCCTGGGGATTGTGTATGCAAACACGAAGGTCGTGGGTCGAGCAGGAGCCGATACCATGTCCCTGTGTCTACCACCTGGTCTTGGCACGTTTTCAGCACAATTGACGGGTTGTGGAGGCCTCATAGAATCAAGGCTCATCAGCTGCATAAGATCGGTGATAGGGCAGGGGCAATCGCTGTTCGCCACTTCAAAAGTGGGGTTGCGCTGCAGATCTAAGCAACTGCTACTGCAGGGCCATTCTCAGCTATACCTATAGTCAGATAAAATTTAACCCTCTCATCGTGGTCAGACTGTGCTTCAGACTTTGATGTCTGGATTGATGGATTGATTGTCTGAGTACGTGAACAGAGACTGGGCCAATTGTTTCGACTATGTTATGATGTGACTCGGCACGTACATATAAGCCGATAGATGTAGCACCATTTTTAGAACTACGCAATCCGTAACGAACGTCATTGTGCATGGTCAAGGCGGATGTCTTGGCAGAGCCCACACTTGGCTCGTTGCGCGTCATGAAGCCATATTCTAGACCATGGAGCCATGCAGGGCCACAATCCAAAACCATTCAATAATGAGCTCAGATTGACGGCCTTATGTCCATGTCTGTCATCAGACTTTTCGAAATATGCACCTTTGTCTTAGCAGGTTGAGTGAGCTTGAGGCGAAGTGCATGCATAGAATGCAATGCCTCGATCGGAGTAGGGTAGGAGAAGGCTCACGCCGAGTACTTATGGGAACGTGGGCCAAGACCTCAACCTCAATATGACGTGCAGTTCATATTTTCGTAGTCGCGGTTATCGCGTGTTACACGACCTGTGTCCCCGTTATGCAGGGAATATTGCTTTTCTCGTTATTTTCGGGCTCATCTTTTTCGCCCAGTTGGTTCAAGGCATATACTGGAGACAGTGGTGGTTTGCGGGTTGGTGGTTCTTTGCATGTGGACTTCAGGCTGCCATTTTTGCTTGTCGGGTTGCCTCATATTATTATACTAGTGGTGCTCGTTACGCTGAATTTGTCTGCTCGTATCTCGCTCCAGCCTTCCACGTGATTGGAATCTACTATTTGTTGCCCAAACTAGTCACAGTCTATGGCCGCCCGTATTCGCCAGCCTCTCCAAAGGCAATTTGGTGGTCGTTTACTGCTGCTGGTATAGCTGCTATTGCAATTTTGGCAGGCGGCGTAGGTTACTACGTGTTTTTTACCTCCTATTACTACAACCGTGGGTACAATTACGGTGGCTGGATTATTTTCGTTGGCATGCTGGTCCAGTTCATTACCATGACTGTTTTCCTCGTTTTCTTGTCTATCTTTACTCACCGTCTTCGAACTGAGAAATCTCGCAGCTACAACCCTGAATGGAAGCTGGTTCGCTCACGCCCTCTTTTCCGCCTGTTTCTTCCTGCAATATTCATCAGCCTTTTGTTCCTATATTGTCGTACGATTGCCAAGATCATCACCATTTTCACAGGGTGGGGTCCAGGCTATGAGACATCTGGTGTGCTATCTCTGGTGTTCGATACAATTTTCATGGCATTGGGGACTCTGGCGTTGACTGTGGTTCACCCTGGTACTTGTCTCGGACGCGGTCGTGTTCCGATATCAGGAACCCATCAACAGACTGATAGGGCTACAGATGTGCCTTAATCGGCCCCAAGTACGCACTGCAATGTAAACGAGCAGCCCTAATCGTGTCACCATCACCATCAAATCGCCTCGTTAACGAGCCCATGGGCCTTATGACCAGCTATCATATAGCGTTATACCCTTTTAATCTCTACTAACCTTCATGCACTTTTAGCACCCATAAACTCTTGTCTCTAATTGAGGGTGGGACCCGCACTCTCCCTTCTAACTTGATGGAGACGAATAGCTTATAGGGTGTTGGGGTCTCTCTGTTGGTTTGGCTCAAGTGACCCCAGCTAATCCTGCAACTCATTTTGAGTGCGACAACTCTCGGCCATCGCAGACTTGACAATGGCCTATTTTCAAGCCCAGAATTGGAATCGTATGCGCTACCGGCACTGCTGCCTAGCTGTCTATAGGCACAGCCTGTTGCCGTTTGGATTTGATCGATCGGAACCAAAGTTTTGGCTAATGGCTCCCAGCTGGCAGCACTATAGTTTTTTGGAAAATAGGCTCGTGACAGCCACGCCCTGGTTGACTGTATTTCTTTTGTGGCCAGTCCTTTCTGCGTAGTGAGCGCCATCAACAAAGTGGTGCAGACATGTCTTCAGGCAGACCAGAGATCTGCTATAATCGATCTGCATCTTACAAAAGATGATAGATCTGGCGGCGATAGATCCTACGACAGCCTTGCCCATCACGTGAATAGACGACAGTTAACAGATTGCCAAATCTGGGCGCACCAGTGTATACTCGAGTTCACCGATGCCCATTCGAATCATGTCCAAGAAGAGTAACCATGAATGAAGCAGCAACGTAGCGTTCGTGCCAGTATCCACATTCCTCAGCTGCAGGGCAGCGAACCCCGAAAGAACGTTGATTTACTCAGACATGCACTGCCACGCCTGAAATGGCCAACGGCAATTGGTGCCTGCAGGACCGTTTCTTGGCATCCTAACCCTATGAAATCACTTCGCTGCCTGTCCCTTCAAGAGCGAGAGGGTGGCACAGGCAGCTCGGGAGCTTTCATTCAACACAAGAGGCCGTAGCTAAATGAACTGGCGATAGCAGACATATGGAGGTGTCCAAGCCTTCGAACCCATACCCCGTTTAGTTTTTGGCTCCGTTGACGTCTAACGTCTAGTTGCATGAGAGAAGACCTGTCCCATGGCAGCACAACCTGGACATGCCACAGACTGTAGATCAAGTATGGTCACTGGTAATAAAATAGCCCCCGGTTTGTATGACTGTGATAGGGAGTGCTTCTGGTATGGTTTTGGTGGCCCTTTGACACTCTGGTGTTTCATCGTGGCTGAGTCGTTGCAGCTCCATGCAGGCATGCGTCTAGGGTAGCGTGCGTTTTGGGCAGGAGCGTGTTTAAGCGATGCCTATAAAAAGGGGAGAGCTTTCTGAGAATATTTCAAGCATTATCACTACTTTTCAATGCCTGACTACACCCAAGCTGAAATTGAATCATCCATCTGGGGCTTTCAGCCCTATCTAGCTCCAAACGCCCTTTTATTGGTAGCATTCCTCTTCATCTTCATCGCTCAAGTGGGACAAGGCATATACTGGCGAACCCGCTGCTTTCCTATTACCTGGGGCATTGGATGTGCCTTTGAGTTTATCGGCTATGCTTGTAGAGTGGCTGGGCACTCTAATATTAACAAGGCTATGGCCTACAAGATCCAGATAAGTGTCTTGACTTTGGCACCAGCGTTCCACATGGCCGGTGTTTATAACCAACTTGGAAAGCTTGTCATTGTTTACGGTCAAAAATACTCGCTGCTGAAGCCCAACCAGTACACTAGCATTTTCGTTGTTACCGATGTTCTTACTATTTTTATTCAAGCTGGAGGCGGTGGTTACGCCTCTATCTCTACTGGAAAAGCTAACATTGGCCGCTGGATCATGGTAGCCGGCCTCGTTGCTCAGGTCGTCACCATGACAATCTTCGTTGTGGTGGCTGCGTTATTTCTATACCGAGTTTACACTGACACTCCTCGCAACTACAATTTGGAATGGCGGCATGTCCGCATTCGCTCCATGTTCTCTTACTTGGTCCCCTCAATGTGCATTACGATCATTTGCATCTACATTCGATCCATCTTCCGCGTTGCCGAGCTTTCGGATGGATGGAGGGGTCCTCTTGTCCTCAATGAGGTTTACTTTCTATTACTCGACGGCCTGATGATGGTGATTGCTTGTACGTCCCTAACTGTGGTGTACCCAGGTGCGTGTTTCGGCCGAGAACGCATTACTTTATCAGGCCCGCGCAACCGTCCGGACAGACCGTTGGAGACATTTGACATGGGGCGCCGCAGCTCGTTCCACTCATACTCGTCCGTCTAACCGCTTGCATCGTTAGCATTTACATTTTTACCGGAACTTCATTAGCATCAGCATTAGCATTAGCATCAGCATTAGCATTATCATTAGCATTGGCATTATTATTAGCATTGGCATTAGCATTGGAATTCTTATCGTCATCTTCTTGACTTCGGAACCGCTTGCACTCTCAGACCGCCTTTTGGCTGAGCACCTCAACCCGGTTTGTACTGATACCCTGATGATCAATAAACGGCTCCTCGTCATGGAGGTGGGCTCCTCGTATTTCAACCCGTCTATCCATGAATCAAAGATGTCAAGTATATGTTCCTTGAGCTTACATGACGCCGCACATACCGAGGAATCCCAGTGTGTGCCCTCTGCGGCAAGGACTGAGGCCTAGAATAATGCCTCAAATGAAGTGGCAAGTACACTTAGTACCTAGAAACTGAATTTGTACTTGTCCCATCGAGCCTTCCTTTATCCTATCAGAAACAAAATGGACTCTGTCGCCATGACCTTGCAGCTTACCCTGTCCGCCTGGTACTCCTCGTCGCGCTAGTGATACAAGTCGATTCAACTATGAGCAGCATTTCTTCGTACTGAATTTAAGATTGAAGCCTGATCGCCGGTCAGACTAAACCTTATCCCTTGGTACTTGTCCAGTATTATCATGCTGATTAAAAGCAATGAATACGATATCCAACTAGAAGGCATTCAAGTGATTCTTCTCTTTGAACGCGACCAGGAAGTATATGCGTATGTATGAGACTATGGCTGGAAGCTTGAAGGATTCTGTCTGGTCTGAAACCATCTCAGCAAATAACTGTCTCGATCGGATAGATGCATATACCGTTCGCTATCCCAAGGCAGAGCAAAATCATTCAAAGAGAACTAGCAAAAGCACACCTTGCACCACGCTGCTCAAGAAGTCAGGTAACGATCTGCTCTCAGGAAGGTTGCGTCATTAGTGGTCGAAAATCTTAGATCGATAGTACTGACCAATATTTAATGGAATCCTCGATCCTATCGGCTGCAATATGTTATTAATGCAGTAAATACACGTACGAGCAGCGTTTTCGTAGAACCGGTCTTTCTGCCTTACGTGCGAGAATGTACTGATTGGCCGAGACAGGCTGACATGCATAACCACTCCCGAACCGCCGCGGAGCGTTGTGGCTTGCATGACCGTTTCTTGGCAACCAAACCCTGAATGCAGTGCCTCTCAAGGCGCTTGGCAGAGAGACAGGAGAGGTATTCTTGACAACTAAAACGCAAACAAACTTACCCAAAAACTTGCTTTATCAGTTCTGTAGAGCGTTGACCGCAATATGTTTGCAAAACTAGCTATTTATAGCACCTCTCCATACCTCAGGTGGTTTGTTTCGCTGCGTAGTAAGACAGGTGCATAAGAGAGACTGGGCCCCTCCGTAGCATCATTCCGAACGAGATTACAGCTACAGGCTTGAAAGGTTTAATAAGATGGACAGGCGTTGTTTCTTTAATTATCTGCTCTTAGGCTGGCTTGAGCTCGTTCTGGCTTTGACTTGCGTATTATGAACAATCGTGGCTGAGTCCATGCAGCGACGTGCAGGGCCAGTCTGCGTTTAGGGTAGGGATTAGTGGCTCCAGTATTCGTATAAGAAGGGAAGGAATGTTACCGGGACAGGCATCCTATTCCAATAGCTCTTATGCCTGACTACACTCAAGCTGAAATCGACGACTCCATTTGGGGATTCCACCCTCTACTTGCGCCAAATATGGTTGGCCTGGTGGCATTCGCTCTCATCTTTGTGGCCCAAGTTGCCCAAGGCGTTTACTGGAAACAATGGTGGTTTTTGATTACATGGGCTATTGGATGTGGTCTCGAGGTTATCGGATATGTTGGACGAGTTCTTGGATATTTTGACCTAGCCAATGATACCGCGTACAAGATCCAGATCAGTTGCTTGACCCTGGCGCCGGCCCTACACATGGCAGGTGTCTACTATCAGCTGGCTAAACTTGTCACCGTATATGGACGTCAATACTCCCTGTTGAAGCCCATGCAGTACTCTAGCATCTTTATTGTTGCCGATGTCATCACCATTTTTGTTCAAGCTGGTGGTGGTGGCTATGCTTCTGCTTCTGGCACGAACAACAGTGCCAATATCGGTCGGTGGATCATGGTCGGTGGCCTTGTAGCACAAGTGGTTACAATGAGTGTCTTCATTGTCATCTTCTGTCTGCTGCTGTACCACATCTGGACCGACAATCCTCGGAACTACAAGTGGGAATGGCGTAGTATCCGCACGCGTCCTATGTTCCCCTACTTTATTCCTGCATTGTGTGTGACAATCCTTTTCATCTACGTTCGTTCGATTTTCCGTATTGCTGAGCTTTCTGATGGCTGGAGAGGTCGTCTGGTTCTGCATGAGGTCTACTTTCTGATTCTCGACGGCTTGATGATGTTGATTGCCTCCATTTCTCTTACTGTCGTTTACCCTGGCATGTGTCTCGGTCGTAAGCCTATTCCGGTTCAGGGTCTTCATTATAAGGGCGAGAAACAGCCGGAGATGATCGAGATGGAACCCAGCCATTCGATCCGGTCCGTTCCGTCTGTTTAGAGCCCGTGCATCCGCATTTCTTCTTCACTTGCATTTTCCATCACATTTTGCATTGTTCTTTCCATTTCGCATTTAGCATTTAGCATTTCGCATATAGGTCGCATTACATTTAAATAGTCTCATTTCATTTGATCCTCTCTTGATAGGCTTTGCAACTTAGTAGAACGGCTCATATGCCCCGGTTTCATCCGTGAAGCGCATTCACTACATGAACATGTGAGTTTCACTTGAGAAGTCGCCTGCTCAGTATGCTCAGTACGGCCATAAAGATCGACGCTCAGAACATCGACGAAGCACCTCGCATGCCCCTGCCCTAGCGATGCTTTAGCAGCTGAGCTTCGTCCAGATTACCAATGAACCGGCTGCAGCCACTTTGGAACCAGCTGCCCGCGTACCAGGCAAAGGTACATGTGTATGGGTCGGAGGCACTTAATCTGGGTCGTCAATACATTGAAGGTGCCAGTTATTTCGAATTGTAAGTTTTGCTTCCTCAAAAGGTGCCTGCTCAACGGAACGACAAGATGATACTAACTAAGAACGAGAGACGTTGTGTTTATCCTGGTAGTGAGCCATTACCTGCGACAGGTGGAGAATGCGGTGATTGTTTTCGGTGTTTTGGGAGCAGTTCGCCGAGCGTTGCGCTCATTGGCTCAGCGAGTGTTTGTATGGTTTATTGGCCTGCCAGTAATTCGCGGCCAGGTCGACAAGGAGCTGCAGAAGACACTGGATGGCATTGAGGCCAAAGTGATCGAGCGCTCAGCTCCTCGGCACGCGGTGCTGCCTGAGAAGGGTGAGTCTGTCGGCGAGGTCGACAAGACGCTACGAGCGCTGGACAAACTCAAGCGGTCGGAATGGGAGAAGGGCAGGCTTTCAGGCGCTGTTTACCATGGCGGCAAAGAGCTTCTGGAACTGCAAACCAAAGTCTATGGAGAGTATACGGTAGCTAACCAGCTCCACCCGGACTGTTTCCCGGCTGTGCGACAGATGGAGGCCGAGGTTGTTGCCATGGTGCTGGATTTGTTCAACGGCCCTGAGGGCGCAGTAGGTACCAGTACTTCGGGTGGCACCGAGTCGTTACTACTAGCATGTTTGGCGGCTCGCGAGAAGGCGCGCATCGAGCGGGGAATCAAAGAGCCGGAGATCATCGCACCGATCACCATCCATGCAGGCTTCGACAAGGCCGCATACTACTTTAACATCAAGCTCGTACACGCTCCTGTGGACCCCAAGACCTATAAAGTTGATCTGAAGGCAGTAGAGCGACTGATTGGGCCTAACACGATCCTGTTGGCAGGTTCGGCACCGAACTTCCCGCATGGCATTGTTGACGACATCGCCGGACTCAGCCAACTGGCAGTCAAGCATCGGCTGCCCCTCCATGTTGATGCGTGCCTGGGTTCATTCGTGGTTCCATTTTTGAAGGAACTGGATATTGATATCGGCGACTTTGACTTTACTCTACCGGGCGTCACGTCCATCTCATGTGACACACACAAGTACGGCTTTGCGCCCAAAGGCTCGAGCATTATCATGTACCGGTCAAAGGACCTGTGTCACTACCAATATTATGTGAATGTTGAGTGGTCTGGTGGTCTTTATGCATCGCCCACCCTTGCTGGCTCTCGACCAGGCGCGATCATGGCCGGGTGCTGGGCCACGCTATTACATGTAGGCAAGAGCGGCTACCGGGAAAGCGCACGAGCCATCACAACCGCTGCAGGCAAGTTCCGCAAGGCGTTGGAGACCCGCCAAGTGCTTAAGGAGAACCTACGGGTGATTGGTGATCCGCGGGTGTCGGTAGTTGCGTTCACATCCGACAAGATCAATATTTACGACCTGAGCGACCGCATGGCCAAGAAGGGCTGGCATTTAAACGCGCTGCAGAACCCGGCGGCTATTCATCTGGCGGTGACGCGGTTAACGCTCAAAGTTTTAGACGAGTTGGTGGACGAGCTGAGCACGCAGGTGCGCGAGCTGGCAGCGTCTAACTCAGCGCCTCCCAAGGATGGCACCCGCGCACTGTACGGCGTGGCTGGCAGCGTGCAGGGCTCTGGCATTGCGCAGCAGATTGCCTGCGGCTTTATTGATTTCCTGTACTCACTTTAGTTTTTATTACTCCACATCGTCCTCGAGATGCCCTAAGGCAAATTGGGGCCATCCTTCGATTTTTATCATCATTCGCTTTAGTTTTTATTCAGTCTTTTTTAGTGTACAAGATTTTCAGCCTCGCACCGCTGTGCCGGCTGACGGCCAAGGTACAAGTTGCACCAGCGTCCCTCGTCCAGTCCCAAGCCCTGGACCAGTTTTTGGACCTGGCCCTGTCTTGGGAGTTACACAGCAGGAGGATCTCTAGAGAAGCACGATGCATTTTGTGAGAGATAAGCACATTGCCTATATCAAAGCGCTGGATACTCGCAAAGACGAGCTCCAATACTGGCTTAGTGCGCATTTGCGCATGAGCGGGCTTTACTGGGGTCTAACTGCGCTTGAACTAATGGACGCTGGCAGTACGCTGGACCGCAGCCAGGTCATTGCGTTCGTCAAATCGTGCCAGCACAAAAGTGGCGGGTTCGGAGCCCATCCGCATCATGATGCCCACCTGCTGTACACATTGAGTGCATTGCAGATTCTATTTATGGAAGACGCCTTGGATGAGGTCGACCTGGACGCTGCGGCCCGCTTTGTGCTGTCCATGCAGCTGCAGGACGGCTCGGTGCAAGGCGACAAATACGGCGAAATTGACACGCGCTTTGTGTATACGGCAATCCAGAGTCTTTGTATCTTGGGCCGGCTGGACGATTTCGACCAGGTAGGTGCTGCACAGTTTCTGGCCAGATGCCAGAACTTTGATGGCGGGTTCGGGCTGTTCCCCGGCGCCGAGAGCCACTCGGCGCAAATATGGACGTCTGTGGCGGCACTAGCGATTCTCGGCCGGCTAGATGTCGTCAATGTCGACAAAGCGGCATGGTGGCTGAGCGAGCGACAGGTGCCGACCGGTGGGCTGAATGGACGGCCCGAGAAGCTACCTGACGTGTGTTACAGTTGGTGGGTGCTGTCGTCGCTGGCGATTCTGGGCCGAATTGACTGGATCAATGGGCCGAAGCTGCGGCACTTTATTCTCAAGGCGCAGGACACCGAGCGAGGCGGCATTGCCGATAGGGAGGGTGATGAACCCGACGTTTTTCATACTGTTTTCGGTATTGCTGGGCTGTCTCTGCTGGGATACGAGCATTTGGAGCCGGTGGATCCGATTTTCTGTCTACCGGCTAGGATGATATCGCGGCTACCGGCGTGGCCGGGGCGGGATAAGGTGCTGGCTGCTCGGGGCGAATGGTGATTTACACCTGCCAATTACGCCACTGTCACTTCTGTATCCAACTCTACTATATGGATGCTGCTGGCGCTGCCGCCGCTCAATGCCCAGTTTACAGTTCACAATTCTCTAAGCCAATTTCATGTAACTAAGGATTCCAAGGCTACCTGGGAGTATGAGACGCACTGCGTGTAAAAGAATAAGGTCAGTGTAACTGGATAATCTATTAACGAGGACAATTTCTCCAATGCCAGCCCCCGTGCTGTACTCACGGTCGCGGGCTCTCATCAACGACGGTCCCGGCCGATGGTTAGTCAATGTCAATATCCAAGGACGAGGTCAACCTGTACGACCGCCAGATCCGATTGTGGGGCATGGACGGCCAGCGGCGGTTGCATGACGCCAAGTTCCTGGTTATTGGCTTTGGTGCTGCCGCTGTTGAGGTCGTCAAAAACCTCGTGCTGGCCGGCGTGGGTAGCCTGACGGTGGTGGACGGCCGCGCCGTAGAGGAGGTTGATCTGGCTACAAACTTTTTTGTGCGGGCTGAAAATATCGGGGAGCCACGTGCTGCGGCCAGCCTTCCTCGAATCCAGCGTCTTAACCCGCGCGTGGCTGTCACTGCAGACGATCGCAGGGCCGGAGAGCTCAGTGATGAGGAGGTGGCCGCATACAGTGTCGTGATTGCAAGCGACGAGTCCTACAGCGAGCTTGTGCGTCTTAACGATGCTGCACGAAGCTCTGGGCATGCGTTCTACGCTACGGGACTTATGGGCTGGGCGGGCTATATCTTTGCCGACCTAATCGAGCATGTGTATGCAGCCGAGAAGCCAGTGTCCAACGTGCCAACCAAGGCTGGCCAAGTCTCCCTAACAAGAGAGATTTTGGCGGTTGACCAAAAGGACGATAAGGAGGTGCTGACCGTCAAGGAACGCTACGGCACCCTCGAGACCGCCGTGGCCAATGCCGCATCGGTGCCCTTCGCCGACACACTTCGCCCGCGGGCCCGGGGTCGCGTGTCGCCGTACCTGCCAGCGCTACTGGCGAGCTGGGATACCGCCACCTTGTCCACGGCGGATATCGAGGCCAAGACGCGACAGCTGGGCCTGCCGGTGACGCTTGTCACGCCCGAGTTTGTGCAAGAGTTTCTGCAGGGCCGCGGCGTGGAGTTGTCGGCGGTGGCTGCCGTTGTTGGCGGGTTTTTGGCTCAGGATGCCATCAACTACCTCACGCGGCGCGAGCATCCCATTCAGAACTTTGTTATCTACGACGCACGCCGTGGCCAGGGACCCATGTACTCTTTATAGATCTCAATCCGTGGTTTCATACCACCGCAATCTCTACCGGCGTTCTCATGGTGGACTGGCCGAGGATTCTCCATGAATTGAGCCTGTCTCATGCCATTTCACATGTATAAAAGGCCTGTAGCCCGCTAATTTTATGGAGTACAACATTACATATGGTATCATTGGACCTCAATGTATCAGAGAATATGATAACCCTACAATTTGGTTGCCATCAGTCGATCATCTATTCGTAGCACCCTAGTACCTTCTGATGGAAACACTGCATGCATGCAAGTTATATTAGATGCATATGCGGGTCGGGTGCACATCAAATGGTCTCGTTATAAACTTCGAATTCCATATATAAAAACCAATGTAATAAGACGGCGACTACTCCTCGAAAAGTCCCACCAAGTGCTGTTAAATATTGTTTATAGCTGTTGCCCTTGAGGTGATCTGATTCTGGACGCGACAAGCCAGGAGTGCAGCTCGCATGGCTTGTCATCATGCCCATAGCTCGGAATTTCCATGTTCGAGAAAGGCACAAAAAAGCTCCCTTCGGAGTTCCCCAGCTCCAGAAAGAATTATCGATGATGCCGTTTGAGGAGATGATCAACCAGCTAAAATGGATTTACAGTAATACCTGGAATTGGCCGGCCGGCGATCTCTGTTGGTGGGTCGACCTGGTGGATCTACTGGAACACCATTTGGTGGCGATTATCGATGAGTTTCAGGTTGGCAAGAAGTCTCAGGTAGACCTGCCGCCCCAGACAGCCCAGGATACCGCTTCTATATTGCTGTTTATTTCTTATTTGCTGGACCACTGCTCTAATAGCCGCCTGCTGAGCCGGTTCGGCGCCCCAATTGACCTGTTGCAGGTAACTAATTTGGACGTGTTGGTAGCGGCGACAAACTTGCTATCCAAAATCGACACCTGTGGCGATTTTTGCGAGGCTCTGAGACTAGAAAAGGTGACCGAGAAGCTCTATCGATGGTGTTTACTTTTGCCCCTGCAATTCGAGACTGATCCTCTGCGCCTGCTGCGGTATTATGAGACTGCGGCGGGTGATGCGATCGAATACGGTACCGAATTTGGTGCCGAGGTGGATGGCGACCCCAACCTTGCCAACGCCCGCTGGGATGCGCTTGAGAGGCGGTGGCTGCAGCAGGCGCACTTTGATCTATCCATCCGCCGCCTAGTGATTAATCTGCAAGGCTTCGCGCTGGCGGTTGTCGGCCGTCATGTCACTGCCAGAGCTCTGGAGAAGCACGTGCTGCGGTTCCAGCCGAACCTCTTTCTGCAATGGATGTCACTGGTGGATCCGGCCCATGCGGACGCGGTGCCCAGGCCACTAAAAATGCTTGCGCTGCACATCTTCTTCGTCACATGCTTCCGTGGCCACTGCGAGGAGGTCGGCCATAATGTCGCCCGCCGCACGGGTAACTTGGGTATTCTCTCGTATCTGCCGCACTTCACGGAGCTTGTGGAGATAGCCCAGGCTCCAGGTGACACCCCTGCCAGTGGCAAGGCTACGTCCGGAGGTGCTTTTGATGAGCAGTTTGCCGCCGACCTGTTTCGAGCAGTTGCTTGTACGATTGGTTCAGGCATTGTTAGTGCAGGCATGGTCCCCATGCTTTTGGCCTTCGTTAGCGTGAGCCGCAACATGTACCCCACAGCGGCCACGGCGGCAGTCAAGCTGCTGAACACTCTTCTGACCGAGGTTGGAGACACAGCACATATTCTCAACGATTTCGAGGCGGCAACTATGTTGGTCGAGTGGGTACGTGATGAGCGAAACAGCGTGGTCCTGGAAACCGCCGATGACAGCCAGCCGTTGTTGCTGGCACTGCTGTCGCTGGCATGCAGCATGCTGGCTAGCAAGCACAGCCGGGCTGTATCTGAGTTCCTGAATCAGTCGATGTTGTCTGAGTGCGTGCAACTGGTTCTGGAGAACCAGCCTCCGGCGGTGTGCGCACGTTCGCTGAATGTGATGATGAGGTTGGTTCGTAGAGATAACGGGGCAGCCGCCACTATCGCCGAGCGGGCCGATGCCTCGGCATTTTTCGACGCTTGTATTGCGCTCATGCAGACATCTCCATCCCACTGCGAGAGCGTGCTGCAGTTCGTGGTGGCCATTGGTACATCGCCGCACGTGCGCGAGGGCGATTTCGATGGCCTTGCACTAGTGACGCACGCATTCAAGATACTGCCGCGGCTCGAGCTTGCTGGCACAGGAGTCCATCTGTCCTCGATCGGCTACACGCTGGACGTGTGCTTCACCCGAGCCGGAGAACCTGCGGAGGCTGCCAAAGTAGTGATGGCTATGCTTCTAGAGGCCGTGTCCGTCGCCAACAGCGCACCGCGGACTGTTCGCGACAGCTCTGGCGAGTTGGTGGACCGCTTCGTTGCGTGCGACCACGTACACGCGTGGGACGCGGCCAACCACGTGCTTGCCATGGTGAAGCAGCTGGTGCAGCTGATTTCACGGGCTGTGGAAAGCCCTGTCATTGCTACGGCGCTAGTGGAGCAGCTTGTAGTCTGCGAGCACAACCCACTAGCGCAACTGACAGCCCACCTGGCCCTGCCCTACTATTTCGGCTACAATCGTGGCGACGATATCTGTTACCTATTTTTGTTGCTGTATAATTCCTGCCGGGGCAAAGAAGCACTGCGGCATGCGTTGGCGGGCCAGCTGCTGCGAGCCACAGCCGACCAGATCGCCATCTTTTCTGCTACCGAGCAAGGGGAAGCCACGCGAGAGCGGTTTGTTGCTGCGGCTGAAGAGGGAGCAGTGCCGGAGCTTGTGAGGCAGATGGGCCCGCTGGCATTGTTACTGCGGGTAGTGACGACGGTACTGTACCCCGACGAGACGACGGTGCTGAAACATACGTCTGCGAGCTGGTCGAAAGCTGCGGTGGAGTTCCTGAGCGTGCACGGCCCATTCCTAGCGCGGTTTGCACGACGGGCCGTCGAAGAGCAGGCGTGGGCCTGCGTGGACGTGCCCGCCGACCTAGCAGTGAGTACGCGGGCGGTCATCCGGCCGCCCAGCGGCTATGAGAGTGACGACGCTGCCGAGGATGTTGAATACGATGACTGGTTTAATTGTGTGCAGGCAGAGCCGGAGCACCGCCGGGCTGTAGCGCGCCGTGTTCGTGGCGTACGGTTCTCACTATGGCTGGCCGAGCGTGCCGTCGTGTTGCTGCTGCTGTCAGTGTTCCGCAGCACTGTTGCGCGTGAGAACTATTGCCACAACTCCCTGCGCATGTGTGCGGAGGCGGTAGAGGTGATACTGAATACTAGCTACGTCCCCAACAGTGTTCCCACTGGTCCCTTGGTGGGTAATACAGTCACTGCTGAAGGTCTCACCTGGGATCCGCGGCGCAACCCGCTTGTGGATCGTTTTGTAATATGGCGACTTGCAAAGCTCGTGCGCCGTGTATTCGATCATCCATTTGCGGCTTTTGTGTTACCCATTAAGCTGTTTATGCAGGCCGGAGGCGTGCTCCGGCTCATGGACCTACTGGTGTACGCATTGCAAATCCCCGAACAGGCACTGTGTATCCCCCGCATTGTGCGCGAGGGTGCAGAGCCGCTCGATATGGACATAAGCACGCAACAGGCGCTGGCAGCCGCGCTGGACCAGCTAGTGGCGAAGCTGTCGACTCCCGAGCGCACACCTGGCACCCAGGGCGTGGTATTCTCAAGCGACCCACAAGAGTTTTCCAATACCATTGTTGATTCACAACTGCAATTCGAGATACGTGCGCATCTTGCCTGGGCGCTAGCAGAGTATGGCGCGCTGCTGTTTGCGCGACTTGAGCCTGCTGTGTTTGAGGCATCATTTCTGAAGGTCATCAAAACGACCCTGCGGATGCCGTTCGCGATTCCGAAGGGAAACTTCGAAAGGAAGCAGTCTCAAGTTGCTGGGTTTAACTACAATGCATTCTTCAACGTCGCAGAAACGGCCGACATACTCCAGCAGCTTCTTCCCGACCGCCCGCTCAAAGACGTTATCGCGTTGGTGGATAAGACCTTCAGCAAGCTGCCGCGCTCGCGCAATCTGTGGGCGGTGGCCAAGGAGGCAGGCATTGAAGTTGCCGAAACGCCTCTGTTCACTGGCTGGAACCGTCAACCCTCGAGGGATGGCGTGTTCATGGTTGCCACGTTTGAGGCATACGAGCAGCTGATGCTTTCCGACCGAATTGCCGTATTGATAGGCACCACAGTCCAAAGCCGGCCCGAATTGACGCCGCAGATGGTGCAGACGTATTTCGCGCTCGTGGACGCCCTCCCCTGCAGCACGGGCATAAGCCACGGCCTGATTTCGCAAGCCATGGAGCGCTCGGTGCGTGACGGCCGGGGATTTCCGTTTCTCGCCGGCATAATATACCGGTTTTGGCGGGACAAGCCCAACGAACTTCTGGAAAAGGACTGGTTTCCAGTATTTATGAAGGCAGCTGAGCTGCTCCGACCTGGTCAGGAGGAGCCCGACGAGCGCGAGGTAGCTGGTGCCGCTTCAGTGGTGGAGACGCTCGTCACCCGCCGCTTGCACCTTTTCCAGACTTGGACCGTCGGCAACGAGACGCTTGAGCTCAACACCATTGTTCAGGGTGCCCTGGTGCCCAATCTGCTGCGGTTTTCGCCCGAGGTTAATCTCAATATCCTGAGGTTGGCCCTGGCTGCGTTCTTGACTGCTCCGGACCAGGCCGCTGTCAAGTTCTCGAACGGCTTCATCCCGCGTGCAGTAGAGCTTGCACTTGCCGCTGGAGGCTCGGTGGTGGGGAAGCAGCTAGAGATTGTCGCCCTACTGCTGCTGCGATGTGTTTTCGAGACTGCACAGACACTGGATCGGCTAGCTGGCAATTGGTTCGACGGGCTGCTGGTGCCGGTGGCGCGAGCGGCCGATAATCCGGAGCTTGCACGTGAGCTGGACGTGATTCTGGGCCGCAATGAGGCTCTCTTCGAAACCGTCAAGGAACAGCGGTCGCTGACATTCGGTGACCGGCTGCTGGGATCTGGTAAGCCCAGAGAGATTGGCAATGAGCAGGCGGAATCCACAGCCAAAATGTTTTTACGACGGTCGCTGGAAAAGCTAGTCGAATACATCAATGTGATGGCCGACGAAACCAGCGGTTGTCGCGCAGTTCGTTTACCGCACGATCTGAAACCTTTACCTAAGGGTGCCGACACTACTCCCGCGGTCGAAGTGGTTGGCTTCCTCAGCGCAAAGCTCGAAGAGCTACCATGGGATGGACTTGTGGAAGCGGCATCGCAGTCTCACCGCCAGCGTCGGCAGAGTGTTCCAATCCTCAACCTATCGCAAGACGGCGCGTGGCTCTCACTCAAGAAGCGGGCCAACAGCTTGCAGTTCTATGTGACTGCTTTGGCCGAGGCCGTAGCTGTGTCGGAGATCGCTCACTTGACTCTTCTTGCTCCCAGCGTGGAGATTTCAGAGCAGCTAAGGCCGGACTCAGATGTCCAGCTGCCGCAAGAACCACCGGCAGTGTTGTATTCAATTGCATCGCTGCTTGTATACAGCCACAGGCCTGAACCTAAAACACTGCCGGCCCATCATGTGGGTGAGAGTGTGGCTATGACTGTGCTGGAGTTGCTTTTTGCATGCTCACGCATTTCTAGCGAGTCGGCTGTTTCCAGCACTATGCTAGGGCTCATGAGCGAATATACGCGTATGGTGCTTCGGCTGGTCATGAACCTGCTGCAGCACCATTTTCAGGTGGGCCGGTTGCCGCCAGATGTGACAGATCTTATTTGCCAGCGCGCCAGTGCGGGAACCGGCACTGGATTTAAAGATCCTCTTCTGTATATGTTGCTGCGACTGCTCAACATGATGGCGGAGGCGGCAAATAAGCACAGTGAATGGGCTGCGCTGGCGCCCGCACCAGTCGCCACGCGGCTGATGGTAGCCATGCAGCTGCCGCAGCTCGTGACGGCGTGTGTTGCCCAGCTGAGTCTTGGAGACCCTGCTGCGGCTCTCGCACGCGGGCAATACCAGCAGCTGATGTACCACGTGGCGACGTTTGACAGCCGCGACTATGCTCTGCTGGAAAACGACGAGGGAATTCGCACCGTGCCTGCATCGCCCGTGTCCTCGTCGTCCGACAGCGACGAGGATGAGGAGATGCTAGACGACGACATGTCTGCCGCCGAGTTTGTGTTTCAGGTGCAGGACATTATGGACTCTGACCAGATGGAGCAAATCGTGGCTGAGGCTGTGCGCGACGTGGGCCGTGGCAGCGACTTTGGCAGCGACTTTGGTTCCGGCTCAGGTTACGGCTCCGGCTCAGAGCCCGAGCTGGATGTGCTTGAGGGCTCGCCGCCTTCCTCTGATTCAGAGCCTGCGGACGCATCTGGCTCCGAGATGGACGAAGATGACTGGGAAGACGAGGTATTTGAGGATGTGTCCACCTCTGAGTCTGAGGATTCTGAGGGTTCTGGAGCTGACGCTTCTGATATCTCGGACGATGAAGGCTCTGAAGGCTCAGAGGAACTGGAGGACGGCTTGCCAGTAGAGGCTGCCGATTACTGGGACCTGGGCCTTGACGACGACGATGCGAACTTTATGGTAAGCTCGCAGCGACAACCATTTGTGTCGCCTGCACTGGGGCTGTACGAGACTAATCCCGACAGCCTGGGGCGTGACGATCAAGAAGAGAACTATGAGTCGGACACTGCACCCGATCTGCAGCCGACTAGTATGGCTGATGAATGGGGTGAGCGCGACCAGTTGCCACTTGCCAACATGGCAACGCTGCCGCTGTCCGAGCAGTACCACTCCTCGGAGCTGGGCGAGAGCAAGCCGTTTTCGCGACACACGATCGAAGCTGGCGTGCCAAAGCACCCACCAGTGCGGCGAACGGCTATCGAGGAGCTGCCACAGCTGCTGGACGAAGTCGCCCACAGCCGGCCTGACGACTACCCGATGTACTGTGTGGACGAGTTTCCCACTTCGCTGCGGTCGGGGCAGCCGGCACGCATACGGTATCCTGTCTACGATTTCCGCAGTGGAGGCCGGCGGCCCAAAAAGGATGCCGTCGAGGCGTTTTTGCTGTGCTGCCATCTCACTAGCGATAATCTCCACCGGCAGCTGGAACAGGCACATTGCTTTTTCGGTGACAGACCCGGCTCAGGCTCCATCATGTCAGACTCGGCCGCCGCGACCGCGTGGTGCGACGTGCTGGTTCCCACCGGCACGTCGCGGCGGTGGGCAAGCGTCCATGCCATGTTCCAACAACAACCGCAGAGCTACGGCAATCCCAGCGAGATCGACTCGCTCACCAAGAGCTGGCTGTTCCATCTCGCAACACTAGCAGCCGCGTATGGCACGCTCGCGTCCGATCGCGCCTCACCCGCACCACCGCCGCCTCATCTGCTGGAACAGCTGGCAAGCCTGGTGCAGGCTGGTGCTGCCGACGTGCTGCGGCGAGAGTTTTCCGATTCGACTCCCACTGTCTGGGCGGTGCTGGATTCTGAGACCATTCGTCCACTGATCGACTCGTTGACGCGGGGCCCCGCTGGGCTGCGGTATCTGCTGGCCGTGCTGCCGGTGCGCACGCAGATGCAGGTGCTGCGGACCAACGTTCCGGTCGGGGTGTCGCAGGCATTTCCGGGCTTGGATCCCGCAACGGCCACCAGCGTGGCTGACCTGGTTGCAGTGATGATGCTTGGACACGATGGACAGCAGAGCCTTTTGCAGCCTCTGACAGCTCTGCATGACGCGTATTTCCGCTCGCAGCATCTACGCTGGCATGATGGATCCGTTCTTATGCCGCCAGTGCCGGGCGCTGACCGCTGGCTGCGGGCGCCCCGCCGGCATTACACTCCTGGCGTCTGGAACTCTGTATTCACCAAGCAGGATGTGGCCGGCTGGCTGCAGCTGGTGTTCTTGCCATTTGGTAGCAATGACTCGGTGCTGGAGCTTACGCCATTGGTGGCTCAAAATCCCACGGTTGCGCAGTTTCTCATTCAGTCTCTGATGGAGCTGCTGGGTCACTTGCGGGGCGGTCGTTGCGGACTGTTGAATGCCTTCAACACTGTCGTTGGCACTGCTCAAGGGATGGGCACACCGAGCTCAGTGGCAGGGTTGCAAGTGGCGGCGCCTGCTCTTGTCGCTGAACAGACATTGACCCTGATCGAGCATCTCGACAGCGGTCGTGTATTCCGCAAGCTCAGCGTCCAACAGCTGGATGGACGATACCTACTGACGGACCTGCTCCATAGCCTGGGTAACCCGCGCATTGTTGACAGCAGCCGGCAGCTGGAGCAGCTTGTAGCGGTGATTGAGATGGTTGCTGAGCGGCTGCCGCGGCACCTTGCCGAGGCCGAGCTGGGCGCCCCTGAAATGACTTCGGAGACTGACACCAGCGCCTCCGCTGAACCCGGTTCCTGTGCAGCAAAAGGCACTGTGGGCCCCGCTAAGGAGGCCGCAGACGTTAAGCTTTTAGGGGCCGCGGTAGCGCCTCCAGCGTTGGCTGAAGCGGCACCTGCACTGCCAGATGTGCTCTCCGCAAGTGCTCTCTGTGAGCTTGTGGATGTGCTCGCGACCCCGGAATGCAGCCCCACGGTATTCCAAAATATTCTGGTGGTGATGATCCACCTGTCGCAGCTGCCTGGCGTGAGCGCCTTTTTAGACGAGCAGCTAGTGGCGCGGGCCTGCGAGTATCGCTGTCGGCTCGTGCGGGAACTGGCGCAGCTGCGGGACAAGTTCACGCTCGAGTATGTTGCCAACTTCATGGCCCCCGGGAGCGACCAGGTTTATTTATTGCGGTACGTGACTATGCTGAGCCTACACTTTAGTGAGGCTGAGAACGCCAACGAGACCACGCGGGCCGTACGCACCGCAGCGATCTCACGGCTTCTGCAGCGCGTGGAACTACCGCCGCTGTGGGCAGATCTCGATGCATGCCTCAAGCGATTGGCCCCAGGCACATCCAATGCATTGATGCTACCGCTGATTGAGACGCTGATGGTGGCTACACAGCGCGGCGAATCCGAGGAAACCAGCCGCGCCTGCAGCGAGTTTGCGCTCAACCATCGCGAGACCCTCAACATGTTGGTGCGCGACAGCCCGGGGCTACTGCGGGGTGCATTCTCAGTGCTGGCGCGGGACACGCGCGTGCTCGAGTACGACAACCGGCGAACGTTTTTCGACCAGGAAATTGACCGCGATATCGATGCCAGTGGCTACGGCCACGACGAGCAGATCAACGTCGAGGTTGGCCGCGACACGGTATTTAAAGACTCTTTTGATGAGCTGTCCGGTCTAGAGCCTAGTCTCATGCGCGCAGCCGAGCTCAACATCACTTTTATGGGTGAATATGGCGTGGATGAGGGTGGACTAACCCGCGAGTGGTACACGCTGCTCAGCAAGCAGATTTTCGATGCCGACTATGCGCTGTTCACGCCCCTAACTGCTGCGCGCACCGTGTTCCACCCTAACCGACTGTCTCGAGTCAATAGCCGTCATTTGCAGTATTTCGAGTTTGTGGGCCGGCTGCTAGCCAAAGCTATCATCGACGGTCAATTCATGGATGCATATTTCAGCCGGGTGGTCTACAAGCTGTTGCTGGACCAGCCCGTGGGACTGTCGGACATGGAGGTTATTGATGAGAGCTATTTCCGCTCACTGAACTGGATGTTGGAGAATGATATTACCGACGTGATCCACGAAACATTCAGCGTGGTAAATGACGACTTTGGCAACCACGAGGTTGTCGAGCTCATTCCTGGCGGCGCCAACATTGAAGTCTCAGAAGCAAACAAGGCCGAGTATGTGCAGCGAATTGTGCAGTATCGGCTGGTGGACAGCGTCAAAGAGCAGACCGAAAGCCTGATCAAGGGCTTCCACAGTCTCTTGTCAAAGGACAAGATCGCGCTGTTTGACGACAAAGAGCTTGAATTCCTGATTAGCGGCATGCCCGACATTGATATCGACGACTGGCGCGCCAATACTGTCTACACCAACTACAGCGACGGATCGCCGCAAATCCGGTGGCTATGGCGAGCCATTGAGTCGTTCGACAGCGAGGAGCGCGCGCGGCTGCTGCAGTTCTGCACCGGCACGTCCAAGGTGCCTATTTCGGGCTTTGCGCAGCTGTCGTCTGGGCGGTTTACTGTAGAAAAAGAGTTTGGCGGTGCCGACCGCCTCCCATCCGCGCACACATGCAACAATGTGTTGTGCCTGCCCGAGTATAAGGACTATGAGAGTCTGCGGGCGGCTTTAATTAAGGCGCTCGAGATGGGCTCTGGCGTGTTTGGTTTCGCCTAACAGCCCGCCCGTTTATATATTGATAGTATTCTATCTCACTTTGTACACCCTCTGAACGCATCTCTTCTCGAAGGGTGTCTTTAGTCTCTTTCTAAAACAATTTTAAGGTACCTCCTCTCAGAAGAATTCAAAGACGTCCCCTGTGAGCACCTTTTATTCTATTCGTTTTTAACACCATTTTCTCTGGGGCTTCTAAAGCTTTAATTTAAAGCTGTTGCATCCTTTCACTGCACTGCTTCGAGCCTGTGCTTCTGTGAGCACTGCGAGCCTGCTCCTAGCGGCCTCTGTAGGTTGTCAAACGCTGTAGGTAAAACAACACAGCCTAAGCCTAAACTATCTTTAGACGATGCACATACAGCTTCCTTGGCACATGCACGGCTATTCTGTAGAATCTTCTATTATAGACGCGGCAGCAGCCGCTATATTTTATGGTCCTTTGGCCTTGCCTCATGCTCTGCTAGATCCGCTTCCAGACTAACTGCTGGACGCTACCGAGGCCCAGGCTAGAGCTCAGACTAAAGACCTTCCTTCGCTAAAGCGCCGACTTTCCTTGGCTAGGAGTTGTTGCCCGCCACCGCTAGCTTCTGCAGGTGCGTCATGAACGTTTGCAGGCTCACATCGTCCGTGAGCACTACATTCTCGGCCGACGCGCCGTAACCCTGGTTCTCCGAATTGCTGGGGTTCAGCTTGGACAGCAGGAAGCGCGCCTGCGACGCTCCCGCGTCAGTATCAATGAATCGCGGCAACGGGAACCGATCCACCAGCAGCTGCGCGGCCTCCTTACGAGGCTCCTCCAGCAATGCCTTGAAGTTGCCATAGCCCTCCTGGTCCTGGTATCCTGCCTTGCGCCACTGCGCAATAGTCTCGCCATGGAAAATAAGGATATGGAAGAACGTGTCCAGCAACAGAATGGCCTCGTTCTTGATGGAGGCAGAATCCAGCAAAACCGGCTCCGGCTCGCGTTCCAGCTCAAAAGACATGAGCGTAGGCTGGATCATGATCAGAGAGTTGGTCAGGTCCTCGCGGTTGAGGGTGTGGCGGTAAAAAGCAGTCTCGTCAGGCGAGTTGTTGAACACCTGCAGAAACTGCGACCGCCGCAAATGGAACATAAATTGCGGGTACAACGAGAAGTTCTGGGCCAACCGGAACGACGACGGGTCGTCCTTGCGGTAGTCGGCAAACTTCTGACACAGGCGGATCAGCATGCGATCCGTCCACCGCAAAATGTCGGGGCCGTCCTCGGTCTGGCCCTTGAACACGGCGATGCGCGACATGAGCACAGCCGCAGCCTCCTGGTCGAACGATGCCGCCAAGAATGGGTCACCAGGGTTTACCAGCGTGCGCACAAGAGTGGTCACACGCAACCGATAGGTGCCAGACGAGTGCTGGTAATGCGTGAGGTACTGGATGGACGCCTGGGGATGGGGCTGTCCCTGGCGAGGAGCCGGGGGCGCCTGCGTAGTGGCCACCTCGAAAAAGGTAGCAAATGCATGCGCAGGCGTGATGGAGCACACGCGCCACGCGGTGGTACCACCCATTCCCACCTCAATATCCGCCACGGCGGCAGTCTTTTTACCCTGCGACACGGCGTGGCCAATCAGACCCGACAACTTGAGCTCCTTGGATGTGAGCACGTCCAGCGACGCATTGAAGCCCATCAATAGATTGCCCTGGTCGTCGGTGTTGAATACCCGCTGCAAACTCTGCTTGAAGATGGACGTGGTGAAGGCGTCAGTCAACACAACTACACCACCAGTCGAGTTGGGCATGCTCTGCATCTCGTGCAGACCGACCTGATCATAGCAGCCTGCGAAAATGTCGATGGCGTGGCCATTGTGCGCAGACCGCTTGGCCAATGCCTCGTAGTATTTGGCGGCCTTCGAATGATGCTTGGCATTATTGTGGTCAATGTCGTGATGCGACCGAATAGGCTCACGCAATTCCTTTCCGACAACAAGACCAGGGCCCTCAGTGGGTGGACCGCCAGCGAAAAGCATGATGCGAGCACCGGTGTTGGGCAGCAGGTGCTCCAGCAACGACACGGCAATAGACGTGGCAACGCCGGTGCAGCGCGTGGCACGGTGATCCGAAGCCACTGGCCACGCGTCGCGTTGCAAGCCCTCGATGATCTGTGTGAGCTGGAACTCACACTCCTGCGCAGGCATCAGGAAGCGCGCCAACGCCGGGTTAGTGGGCCGCGCGCCGTTGGGGGCAGGGGCCTTGGCGGCTCCAAAGCCAAGCATCTCCTGGACCTGCTTGACAGTGTAGTCGGTATTGCCACGGAACACGTAGCTCTTGTTGCAAGGCATAAACCCAAGCTCATAGACTTGGACCATCGCACCAAAAGTAATCAGTCCTACCAGCGCATTAGGCGGCAAAAGCGAAAGTGTGACAATCAGCGAGTCGCGCAGAGCCTGCAGATTCTCCTCGTCCTGGCAAAGATCCACCACAAACAAGAACGCGGGCGGCGTATGCACCGGACGGCTCAGAACATACTCGATGGTGCTCGAGTTACGCTGCAGCTCATGCGGCAACGTGGCCTGGGAAATATCACGGTAGTGCGGAGGGAGCGGGTTACGGCTCATGCAAAAAGGACAGACCCACGCCTGAGCACGCAAATCCAGCTGGCAGTAAGGATTGAGCACGGCCCGGCACGGGGCCCGACAAGTGATGGGCTCGTATTGTAGCACCGCCAAATCAGTCTTCTCCTTGAGGGGGGTGTACAATGCCGAAACGGGCACGACTGTACGCGACGACTCGACCTTGGTGGACGGGAAGCAATTCCACGCGAACCGCACGCCGTCGGTCTCTTCGTACTCTTCAAAGTTCATGCCAGGTCAGCAGGTGGGGAGGAGAGGGTTTGAGTTTGGTTTATTTGGTTTCTATTGCTGACTCAGTAATCATTTGCTTAGATTGACTGAGAGTCTCACGCTTAGTAGGACCATTTTGATTTTTGATGTTATATATGACTGACTCAGCTGACAATTTGATTTCCATTTTTCTTATTTGAGTTCCTGTTTGTTTTCCTTTCCGCTGACAGATCCACATGCTTATTGCCGGGATCGTGCTGCGAGTCGCGCTGGCCGCGTTCTTCCCCTCGCTCGCTCCTTTTCTAGATTCGCAGGTTGAATGCACGACTCCAATCACAAGCTACTCGCGGTTGCGTGAAGGCGTTTATCTTTATCAACACAACATGTCGCCTTATCAAGGTGGAGTGTTCTTCCAATCCCCATTGTTGTTGAGCCTTTTCTCGCTGTTCCCCACTCGTTCTGATTTGGCAATCCGCATTTTGTATGCCCTTGTAGATGGGTGGACTGCCTACAATGTGTATTCGGTTGCCAAAGCACGGCCAAAGTCGTCGTTTAGTCCGCAGGTTGTTGCGCTGGTTTATCTGCTGAATCCTTTCTCATTACTTGGTGGTTTGGCAAGATCGACCATTGTGTTTACCAACTGGGCCATCGTGGGTAGCATTGCTGCTGCTGTTCATCGCAAACCCATTCAGAGTGTGGTACTGATGGCTTTGGCGGCATGCCTATCCCTGTACCCGTTATATCTGGCAATTCCTTTGTTGGCGCTGTGCCACCAGCAAAACTACCATTACTCGACACCTAAAATGGTGCTGGCGTTTGTTTCAGCCCTAGGACTCTTCTCAGCACTTGCCTACTTACCACTGCAGTCGTGGCAGTTTCTCGAGAAATTGTACGGCACGCCGCTACTACTCAAAGATCTGTCGCGACCCAATCTGGGACTGTGGTGGTACTTTTTCATTGAATTGTTTGACTTTTTCCGACCATTTTTCCTTGGAATCTTCCAACTTTTTGTGGCCCTGTTCCCCATTCCCTTGACGCTGCGGTTCCCCCACGAGCCGCTGTTTGTGATCACATGCGTAGTGGGACTGCTCGGCATTTTCCGACCCTATCCGGAGGTTGCAGACGTGGGACTGTTTCTCACGCTCATGTGTCTTAACCGCCGGGTCGTGGAGCTCATGCGTTATCGCCTTGTTGTGGGGCTGGGGCTGCTGTATGTCAGTGCGCTGGCGCCGACATTCTACCATCTATGGGTCTACCGGGGCTCGGGTAATGCCAACTTCTACTACGCTATCACCCTAGTGTACTGTCTCACAATGACTTTAGCTTTGGCTGATGCCGTATGGGCTGCCGTTCGCCTCGATTATGACGGCGGCCGCGCCAAAAACCTCATGCAGATATGACCGCCGATCTGACTGCCCGCTCAGAGCCTTTAAAGTCCATTCTGTGACACCCAGTCTGGTGCTCGTAGTCTGGAGCTCGAAACCTGGTGCTCGTAAAAGATTTGCAGCTATGTATTTTAAACTGCTTCAAGTAGTTGTATTGCTTTTTTCGGACTAGTAGGGCCACCCACTACCAGTAAAGCATCGTCATGTGATGGCGGTCATGTGATTTTCCTACTAGTCAGCATGGCTGGCCACCGTCAGTCAGCAATGGTCAATCCAAAGCCGTTTCTGGAAAATCTGACCGGCTCAAAAGTCGTCGTCCGCTTAAAGTGGGGTGCTACAGAGTATCAAGGTAAACTGGCCAGTGTCGACTCCTACATGAATTTGCAACTGGAGGATGCCGACGAGATCATTGACGGCGAGAACAAGGGAACACTAGGTGAGATCCTGATTCGCTGCAACAACGTTCTGTGGATCGGCAAAGCCTAGTACCGGCTTCCTATTTCAGTCGGCTGTCCGTTACAGCCGACCGCCTAATTAGGTTAGCACGACCAACGAAAGGCATCTGAGATGCTAGGATTATGGCCCGCATGCATCGTGGAAGAGAGAAGTAGTGGGCACATCGGTCCGTTGACAGCTGAGAATCGCTTTCCTGCATTTTATGAATTTATTGACTAGTTAAGCTATAAATGCTTTACTTGAACTCGGTTTGGGAGCCTAGCCTATGCTACTTTTTGGCACCCCCTGTATAATTATCCGCATTGACCCCATGCCCACATGCAGATTAATGCATGGTCCCAAGCATGCATAACCCTTTATAACAGTAAACAAGGCCTTTGACTCCACCTTTTTTCGTTCATGTACCCATTGGGCGAGATCAAGAACCAAGAAATCGTGCGCGCGCCTGCTGCGCGCCAGCTACGCAAGAAGGCTTCCTTTAAGGCTCCGCCGTCGCCGGCGCAGTCTTCTCTGTCTGGTCAATCTGTCGTTGCGACGGCCATGGCACATGCCGGCGCCAATAGCCCTCCACTATCTAGTGTGTCTGAGGGTGCTGAATCGCCATGGCTGCCTCAATTGGACCGCTGCGAATCCCCGTTCATGATCTACAGTGACCAGGAGTCGCCCGTGTCCCAGCCAGCATCTAATGACCGCACACCGTCGACCCAGGCCACCTCCCCTCAGCATGACGACTATTTGTATGCTGGCAAGAACGTTTCGAGTGCTCAGGCCGTTGAGGCAACCAACCGTAACTCGACCAAGAGCATGCGCCCGCTGAGTGTTCCCCAATACTCGAGCTTGGCTGCGGCTCTGCACGCCGAAGCTCGCCGCCGTGCCAGCGACTATGCCCTGCGCTATCCCGATATGCTTCCCCTCGACTTCGATGTCGCAGTGAATGCCATGCTGGGCAAGCTGCTAGTGGCATTGCGGGCTCTGGGTACTCCTGACAGCACTGACTCGGCCTACTGGTTTCGCGACTTTGCCGGCACTGTTCAGTTGTCACTGGAGTATTGGCACAACTCTTCTTCACGCAATACCTCGTTCAATGAGTCAAACGGGCCCTCGCGTGCCTGGCTCACTCTGTTTGCGTTGCCAATGCTGAATGTCTGCACGTCGTTCGGACCCGCCGTGGGAATGAAGCAGCACGCATTGGACGAAATGTGCATGATGCTACGTGATGTTGCCAAGGAACAAGCATTAGATGAACTGGTCAGCGAGGCTTTACTGCTGGATGTCTGGGACGCCCTCGTAGATATCATGTTGGGTAGCGATGCCAACTCGGCTGCTGTCGCGTTTCGTACCGCCCATGAAATCATGCAGCACGCGCCCCTCAGCGCTGATGTGGTTTGCAAGGTAGTTCTTCTCCGTGGCGTAGCCGATGACTATACTCATGGCAAGATGGTTGAGTTCCGTAAGATGCGGGTTGAATTGCTCTCTCTGCTGGTCCGCCGCATCACCGAGCTGGACCTTGGCCGCAACCCAATGTTTCTGGACTGCTTGGTAGATTGTGTCACAGAACTGCAGCAATCCAATATTGCCGAGACCGATACAAGTGTTCGTATGCAAATCAATCAGTGCCTGAGCCGCGTGAGCAAGTCTGTGCAGTTAGACTGCATTGACCGGGCAAGTGAGCGCGCCGTGGCTCGTGCCATGGAGCAGGCCGGGCGCCGTCAGCACTTTGCTGTGGTCCAGCCTCCACCCGTTCGGGATGTCCAAGAGTCCATCAAACCCAAGATTTCCACGGCTGCTACTCAACCCACTAATAGCGCAGCTAACAAGCCCGGTACGGCCCCTCCTCGTCCGCGTCGCGTCTCCACCCAGACCCCAGTGGCGGACAGATTTATTTCGGAGCCCATTGACATCAATGCTGCTGCCATGGCTTTGGATAATGCCGAGTTGACCAACGCTGCAGTTCTGAGCCAGCGGGCGGCATTGCCTGAGGTAGCGGTCGAAGGCATGACCACGGAACAACTGACAAGCCCCTACGTGAACTGCCAGCTAACTCCGCTAGCCCCTCGTGGGGAGCTTCTACAGTCCACACTTAACAGATCGCGGGGTCGTCGTAATGCCCTCCGCGCCTTCACTTTGCGCACCAAGCGCGACGTGAGCATGCGGTCAGCCTGCAGCTCGGTGTCGTTGGAGTCTTTCGAGTCCAAGAAGACTCAAAAGACGCGAGCCAAGGCCATCCAGTACCTGCGCAGCTTGCGGGAGCGCTACCATAAGGTTCATCGCGTTCGCTCCGAGATCTCGCTGGGCAACCGTTTCGCGACTTGGGGCCGTGGCAAGACGTACCCCGGTCCCAAGACAGCGGATTTGCTGGCGTCGTTCGACGACGAGGCTGTCGAGGACGCAGATGGCCGACCCTTAAATCCGCTTGGCCCTGTTCTCAGCAATACCACTGTTAGCGAGGATGTAGAATTCCCGGAATTGGTCGAGACGGAGCCCAGCAAGTTCCGTACCATGCTGCGCCAGGGCCTTGACAGCCTGCGCAGCCGAATGCACGGCAACTAGCCCACTACCACATCTAATAGATCCAATTAATGTATTATCCAGGTTTCTACGGCTTTAATGGTATTCCAACTATCAGCGAAAGCAACTTCTAGCTATAGCCGCACCACGGGGCTTAGATGGGTAAGGGCGGATGCTGCAGGCCCCAGCTGCAGGAGCAAGCAACCTTCTGCACCGGGCCCATATAAGATGCGGCGCGCCAGATCTCCCCCACAAGCTTGTCAAAATCAGACAATTTGACTAAGGACAATAATTAAAAATGCCATTGCAAGATCCAAATCTCGAAGGCTTTGCCATTGTTGACGCTTTTATGAAGCGGTTCTGGGACGACCACCAGCGTCTGTTTTTGGCACGCGGCGGAGGCGGCGGCTACGATGGCGACGGACACCTCACGCTCTGGCCCGTTGCCATTGCTGCCCAGGCCGTGGTTGACGCTGCGCGGGTCAATCCTCAGTTTGAATCGCTGCTGGGACCTGTGATGGATACTTTCCGGCGCTACTATTCGCCCAAGCACCATGCCTACTGCGCATCGTTGTACTTTGATGGCAACGAAGACATTTATTATGATGATAATGCACAGGTTGCATCGGCATTTCTGACCGCATACGAGGTCACCCAGGAAAAGGACTTCCTCGATAAGGGTGTGGAGAACGTGAACTTCCTTATGACCGGTAAGGATGGTGGCAAGTTTGGCGGCGTCCGGTGGCACATCGGCAAAGAGGGCTCCAATGCCTGTACCACTGCTGAGGTGGGTATTGCATGTGCTCGGACAGCTCGGTTCCTGGAGGACGGCCGGCTGTATGTTGATTTTGCCAAGTACTGCTACGACTACATCTTTGAGAAGCTCCAGGATACCGACGACAAGTTGATCTGCGACGGTCTGGAGCCCGATGGAGATACATTCAAGCGGAACACCACAAAGTGGACGTACAACCAGGGCACACCTCTATCGCTTTGCGGTCTGTTGTTTGAGTTGACCAAGGAGGACAAATACTTTGAGAGCGCGCACGTTCTGGCCGCTGCTGTGTCCGACACCAATACCGAGATCTTTGACCGCGATACGCCCGACCATGACAAGCGGTATTACCGCGATAGTACTGCATTTTTGCAGCTACTTATTGAGGGCTACGCAGATTATCTGCTGTTCTTTGGCGACAAGGACACCAAGCTGTCAGAGCATATTGTACAGCTGGTGAACCGCCAGCTCTATTATATTTACAGCTTCATGAAGCTCCAACCCGGGTCTCCAGAGTACGTCGGCACTTTGGAGCTGTATCGCATTGACGAGGCGCGATACGAGGTGTTCCAAAAGATGCTGGGCGAAAACAAGGAGTACCAGCCGTCGGAGGGAGAGCGCAAAGATAACAACAAGAAGGGAGCACTGACTCCTAGTCTTATGAATCAGGGCTCTGCAGCACGGATCTTCTTCCAGGCCGCCCGCATTGTGCCCAAGGTAGAGTTTTGAGCGGAGGAACGAAAGCCGTTAAAGGTTTAGAGAATTTAGGTGCTGGGCGCTGGACGCAGCTGAACGCGGCTGAACATGGTTAGACAGTGCTGTGAAATAGAACGTGCAGTTTATCATATAGCCAAATTGACGACACTAAAAACTACGAACCGTGAAGTGTCTGCACAGCCGAAGTTGGCTTGCGATATTTGGTCATCGCGTTCCTAGAAGTGGATCATATAAATGGAAATAGGACTGCTATGGTGGTGACGGCCGATCTCATCCAGATATCGGCCTTAGGGAGGAGAGACATATTAGGTTACAAGACATTAGGTTACATCTCACTCAAGTCAGCACTCCCAAATGCAAGAGCCGGCGGAGGTTCACATCCAAGAGAAGATGGACGTGGAAACACAGCCCCAGGATGTGCAAACTGCGGAGGATGTCAACGATCTAAAGACTTCTATTATGATTGACGATGACGCGGAGGCGCCGGCGGCTGCCTCGGTTGACCCCTCGCAAGACGTTCGGGTTGAGGCTATTTATCTGACAGGAGTGGACGATCTTAGCGATAAAGACGTGGAGAAGTTCGTTCAAACCTTCTACGACAAGCCGTTTTTCCAGCAGTGGATTGACGATCGCAGCGTTAACATTGTCTATGAAGACCCCGAGGACGCATTCCAATGCCTGGTAGCCATGACGGCCGAGAGCGAGTTTGAGAAGAACTCACGCATCGAGCCCACACAGCTGCGAGCCACAAAGACGCATCCGGGAAAGCAGGTGGCCCTTCAGGCGCGATTTGCCACCGAGGCCGACAAAAAGGTCACGGGGGCTCGCGAACGCAGTCGCTACTACTTGATGAACGGAGCTCCATCGCGTAAACAAGACGTGGTGCGGTTTGGCAGCAAGCGCAGCGCGCCACTCAAGTACGGCACGCAGGATATTGATCTGTTGGGTGACCGCAAGCCCAAGAGCCGGTCTCGGGGCGGCGATCTGTTCCCGTCCAAGGTGACGAAATCTACGCCCACCTCGGGCAATCGCCGCAGTCGTGGCGGCCGGAATCGCAACCGCAACCGTCATAACGACGAACCCGACCTGTTTGCGCACAAGCTCAAGACTGCGGCGGAGCGTGACGCGAAAAAGGATGCCCCAAGCGTTTACAGCAACATGGATTATTAGTTCCACGAAGGGAGTTCCGAGTATGTGAACCAACCTTTCCAAATGCACGTGTGCATGGAACGAAGTCTTACATCCACGCACAACCTACTTGAACTTAGGTACCAAGGACAAACACTAAGTGAGAGAATAGCGGCAATGAATAGGGCGCTGTTCCTGCGATGTACTGTGAATATGTAGGGCTATTTAAAAGTATTGAATGGGTACTCAAGGAGCAGAGGACGAAAGGAAGGCATAGCTGAGTGTGTTAACAAAGGTGCTGGTAAACCTCTGGGTTCATGACCCTGCGACCTTGATGGTAGGCTGTTTTGGCGGCATCACCGGCCATAATGTCTACGACTACACTGCCCGTAGTAGTGCTTCGTCGTACCCACGTGATATCAACGACATGTCCTTTCTCTCGAATTCGTTCGATATTTCGACTCATGCGGCCGAAGACATTACGAGTACCGTATAAACCGCTGTCACTCAGCTTGCGAAAGCCGTCTCCAACAGCCAAGTACACACTCCTGCTGTCGGTGCAGATCATCCACTTTGTTGGACGAGTAGTAGTATCGCTAGCAATCACCTCACAAGCATTTGCAATTGCACCAGCCTCTGCTTGAACGCTCTCGTCACTGTTGAGAAAACCTTCTTTGTTCCGATGGTCATGGTTCCCAAAGTATACCGCATATCCCCCGCAACAGCCTCGCACTATAGAGATGTCCGTAAAGACATTCTGAAGGGGCAGAGTCTCTTAAGGCAGGAGCTGTCCGGGAGGATTTTGCAAGCTAATTGGCAAACTCATCGACCGTATCAGTTGCAAATTCATTGGTAAACTCATCGGCAAGACGTTGACAGGGGTCACAGCATATATATGTGCGGTAACATGCGCGTGTCTCAAATATGGACGGGGTAAACGCTCACGTGAGACGCCTAATTTCCGGGTGTGACCCATGTTTGGCGATTGGTGCTCCGTGTCGCCACTTGATTGTTGATTGAGTTGTTTTCAACGAATGAAAATCTAGCCCCTGGTTTCAAACCTCGTTTTAATGGTCTAATCTCTTGAGTTCAAAACTAGAGCTGCCTCGCCAGTAGGCAGGTTCACCCAACCCTAGGATCTGCTTGCATCCTCTCGAGGTGTAGGTGTACGCACAACGAGTTAGCAGAGAAATGCGTGTGTAGTATAGGTATCAAGGACCAACTTGAATGATCTCTTCGCGGCAATGTTTGCATGCATGATTGTTTTGTATCACATGTTGCTGAGGAGCTGACGCTCGATGGTGAGCTCGACGCCATTCGCGCCTAGCGGCGGACTGCATCAACCCTAGGATGCCGTGACGCTATTTGGCGCTGCAAGTCATTTCAGATTGACTAGGACCGCGTCGAGATCGCTTGCATCCGTTACTATTAGTATGAGCTATTTCGACTCTGCCTGGGATGTCGAAGTTCATCCATAGAAATGTTACCTGCTGTAAGACCAACAGCCGCACAAGACGTTCGGAAAATCATAAATGTAGAATTCACGTTCCTGCCGAACGGTAATTGACATAGGGATGACTACTACTTGAGTATTTCATACTGTTATCAGTACTTACTCGTGTTCCTAGAATCCTTACATCAGATTGTATTAAGGAGCACAGGCTTCTGCGAACCAATATTACCAGCTCTGAAGACTTTTGGCTAAATATCTGCCTCTCTATATGTATTGCGGCAGCTGTCAATGGTGACCATGACAGTTACCTTTTCAGAGCACGCGCCTGCAACAAGGGTGCATGCTGAGGTTAAGGGTAATGTGCATATTAAGGCTAAGGGTGCTGTCTCCGAGCAAATTTATCACGTCACGTCTTGTTACTCTCGGGACAATGACTGTGCTCGAATATGGTGATATGGTGACCAACCTGGTACATGTCTTCTTGTGTTGACGCGGCCCTTGCGCAGAACTGCCCGCTCTTTGACATATATAAACACGCAATCAGTCTCACAGAAAGCAAACTATCCATCTCGGCAGAGCTTCCCCCTCAAGGCATTGATTGCTTAATTGATTCTGTCATCATTCTTCACAGTGCTTTAGATTCCGTTACGTACTGCTATTAGGCTATTTTATCTATAACGATCGTGGCCCACACAGTTGCAGGCTCGATCTCAGCAGCAGCTTCATGTCAGACATCTACATCGATCGTCACCAGGACCAGGACTGAGAGGTGTCGCCGCGCTTACTGGCTGGCGTTGAAGTGATCAAATGCCATATAGGTTTTGCCATTGGATGGGTTTATGCGCGGGCTATGCGTGCAAAGCGATAGAGCTTCGTACTTGGGCGCCGAAATCAGGTCCGTTCTCGTGAATAGAGTAGAACTAGGGTAGGGTACAATTATTTACAGATACCATGGACAGACCTAGGCGAGAGTCTCGCGGTTCATGGTCTTTTTAAGAGGGAAGATATCGAGATCGTTCACGGTGGTATTGCCAGTGCTTTCAAACGTCAATGTAGTAAAAGGAGCCGTGGGGAAGATGGCTGCAGTGCCGACCACCAGACCGTCACTGGCATAAACCTCAACAGTAGAGCCGTCCAACACGATACGAAGATCGAACGAGGTGAGAGCAGGATCTAAGGCGGCAGAGTACTTGTCAGAGAAGAAGGGATGCGAGAAGCCACGAAGCTGTCCACGATCCATCCAGATCTGGCGAGTGTAAGCATCGATGCCGACAGTAAAGTTCTCACCGACATCGTTACCAAACACAAGGGCGGTGCGAGCAATGGCAAAGCCGTCGACGTTAGAAGGAGCAACAGTGAAGTTGGTGTACACTTCAAGGGCCTGGCCAGCAGGGATCTGCAACTGGCTGCTTGCTGAGGCATTTACCTGGCCAAGTTCAACGTCGAGCTTACACTCGCGAATGGTGTCAAGACCACGGGGTAGCTGCACCAGCGCCAATCTGTCGGCATAGTCTTTGCGCAAGGTCATGGTACGAGCGAGTGACATAGAGCTGCGCCAGGTACCTGTGGGAACTTCTTGGCAGTATTGCCAGTTACCGAGCCAAGCCAGAGTCAGAGCCTCGCCAGTGGGCACGTTGCTAAACACCTGCATGGCGTAGGCGTCCTTGGCAAAGTCTGTCATACTGGTGAACTCGTAGTCAGAAACAAAGTCGGTGCCATTAAAGTCACCGACAAAATAGAAGGTAGAGCTACCGCCTTGAGGAGAGCCCGGGTTGATGGAAATAAACAGCACCCACTTCTCCTCGTCAGTGCCCTCAATCGGAACCTTAATCATGTTCGGGCACTCATAGTCAATTCCCACAATGCCCTTGGGGCCAAAATCGCTAAGGTGTGTCCAAGACTTCAGATCTTTGGAACCGTAAAAGGCAATCTCGTGCACACGCGACTTGGCAATGGCCATGATCCACTGCTCTGTCTGGTTGTCCCACTGAACCTGAGGATCGCGGAACGAGGAACTACTGGTGTCAAGAACACTGCCATTGACCTCGGTGAATGTGATGCCATCCTCACTATGGGCAATGAACTGGTGCTCGACATCTGCAGTGTGACGGGTATAGATGGCGACAAGGCCTCCGTTCTCGGAGTCATTGAACAGGCCTGAAGTGTTATTCCAATCCTGAACAGCACTTCCCGAAAAAGCTAGGCCATCATCAGTGGGCTCCAAGGCAATGGGCAAGTCTTCCCAGTGTAGAAGATCCTCGCTCCAAGCATGTCCCCAGTGCTGGTTACCTGCAACATTCACCGTGGGATTGTACTGGTAAAAGAGGTGGTAGCGGCCATTGTAGTATGTCAAGCCATTAGGGTCATTCATGAAATTTACCGGAGGTGAAAAGTGGACCGACGGCCGGTAAAGAATGCTCGTGGAGTTCCCATCAGCAGGCTCAACAGTCTCGACAAACGGATCTGCAGGTACCATAGCAGCACCCGTAGGTAACAAATGGGTCTGAGAGAGCGTTGACGTCAAGGTGGTAGCAGCAGCAGCCGCAGCCACAGAACTAAGAGCAACCATGTCTTTGTTTTGCTTCGGCAATGGCAGGGGCACGGTCATTATATAGAGTTTCGAAAGATCTGATGTGTAGGTTGAGTATGCACGGCAAAGTATTGTAAGCAAGTGACGTCATTGTGTTTTTTCAGTTTCACAGGCGGGAAAGATGGGTTTGTGGAGTGGCATAGGTTTGAATTCTACTGAAACAGTCCCCGGGCAAATTATTCATGACGGGGAATTGCCAAACAAACCATTTTTAACTGAGAATTCAGCGTTCTTGAGGAATAGCAATGATCCGGTAATGGGATGAGCGCTATGCAAGTCCGGATAATTGATGAGACCCTTACCCTTGACGAATCCGAGGAAAAGCGGGGCACCATCTGCACACGGCTGATCCCCACAATTTTAGCGTTCCTGAGTAGGTTTAAAGAGATTCCCTATGTCTCGGAATTCCTAGGGCTCAGCAGTATTAGTGTTTGGGCTACGAGTAGATGTATGGATGTTATTTTTAACTGCTCGTCTTGTTCATACCGATTGATGAGAGACTTGGTGGTGTCATGCCGTGGCTAGGGTCGATCGCCAAGACATACCGGTCGGGATATGATCGAGGGATTGCGGTATTTGTTGGGGTCAGCCGTTTCAAGAGTGGTACCACGCATGCATGGAGCGCATGACTCCGCTAGTGAGCATAGCGGCCAGTGCCGGCGAGTAGTGGCCAGGCCGAGTGAGCAATTAAGCGAGATATAGATGGAGCGAGCTGACGGAGTCCTGGCGAAGGCAACATTCCTGCGGAATGATAATTTCTATATTCCGATATATTATTTATGCATTCTGATTCAGTCTTGGCGTCATTTTTCTCGACCCGTCCCTGTTCTTCACTAGTTTGGTCCTGTCCTAGATATTGGTTTTTCTAGTATTTACTGCTTGGCAGTCAGGCCAACAGGTTTTTTCTCCCAGGCTCAGTCTGCACTATTCATGGATTAAGCGGCCTTGGTCCAATCTACTGTCACCGTCGCTTTGTAGTCTTCTGCGATTCAATTCCAGATTTTTCAAAGCTACTAGTCTGCAAGAAGCAACGCAACATTATGATCTAAGATCCTATTAGTTAATTTAAATTTACTGCTCGGGCTCGTTTTCGTAGTCGTATGCGTACTTGGAGCGAGCACGGATGCGTTTGCCAAAGAAGTAAAACACATAAGGAATCAAGCAGCATGCCAAAGCAATAAATGCCAGCAGTGACGAAGCCCACTCGTAGCCAAGGCGATGGTACATCTGGATGGTAAACAGCACGGCAGCAGCACCCCAGAACGAACGGACCATGGTCTTTGCTGCCAAAGCAGAAGCAGCAACGTGCACATAGGTATCAATGAGGTAGTTGTTGACGGCGTTGTAAAGCAGAATGAAACCAACACCGACAGGGAAACCGCCCATGGCAGGACCCCACCACGACAGACGAGGGTACGATGTCCAGCCGAAAATAAACATACCAACAGGGATGGCCCAGCATCCCCACATCATGGGGATCAGGCGCACCTCAGGTGGTACGTGCTCGCCCTTAGAGATAAAGGCGTGAGCCCGCTTGTTGTAGTCGGCATTGACAAACGGAGCCGTCGAGGCACCCAGAATAATACCAATACCAAGGGGAATAAACATAAGACCCGTCTTGTGGTCAGGCCAGCCTTTGCCCTCGTTATAAACAACAGGGTAGGCAAAGAAGAACATGTAAAGCAGACCGTACAAGACCGTCATGTAAAGGGTCATGAACAGCACAATGGGCTCGGTCAATAGAATGATGGGGCGCAAAAGTGTCACATGTAACATCTCGCTAAGAGAAGGCGGCGATACATCCTTGAGAATGCGGTAACGATGGTCGCCGGTAAGCTTGATGAGCTTCTTGGCACGGCGGCGAAGAAGCGTATCATGATGGGTTTCGGGAACAGTGATGAGCATCAGGCACGTGCAGAAGCCGGCAAACATCAACATGATCCAGTAAATCCACCGCCAATACAGATAATCACCAATGAAACCACCAATCAGGGGGCCCATGGCGGGACCAATGAAGGGAGCTGCCGAAAACACGGCCATGGCAACACCACGCTCTTCGGTTCTCCAGATATCGGCCAGCGAACCACCGATAAGAGTCATGGGTGCACTGAAGGCAATACCATCCAAGAAACGGCCCACCAGCAACGTACCAATGTTACGGGCCAGCGCACAAGGCAGAATGAATGCCAAAGCAAAGAAAAATGTCGTAATGTAGACAATCTGGCGACCCCACAGCTCTGAAGCAGGAGCAAACACAAGAGGGCCTACACCGAAACCAATAACAAAAAGTGTGACAGTCAAAATAATGACTTCAGTAGACACATGGAAATAGTCCTTGGGACCATGGATATCACCTGTGACAATGGCCGACGAGAAAGCAACGCAAAAGCAAACCAAACCCAGCACGACGGTGATCAGCCACTTGCGTGCCTTGGACATGTTGCGGGGATCCAGTTCATCGTCCTCCACAAAATTGACCAACCGCAAACCACTGTTCTCATCAAGGGGATAACCCCATTGATCGGCCTCGTTCAGGTCGTTATAGTTAGGATCAATGTGAGTCTCAATGCGAGTGAGCTTGCGCTGCAGCTCCGGATCGTCGGCAACCAAATCCACGGCATTGAGATCGGGCCCATCGCTCTTGCGTGAGTTGTATGATACTCGCGACATTGTCCGCGAGATACCGGACATCCGTGACATCGACCGGTCCAAAGGTGCTGTGGTGCCGGTGCCCGGGGTATCACCATGCAATTTTTCAGGCTCTTCCTGGTTAAGGTTGCCGGCGGTGTCTCTGCTGCTCAGGTCGCTAATGTCACTGACTGCATCCTGATGTTCTGGTTTTGGCACCATGATGATTGTGGTGTGCTGTCGAAATTGTTTGGGAACCTGGTTGTATATATATGCAGACGGGCATCGGCAGAGCATAATTTCTTTTTGCTGCATCATGCATGCACGTCGTCCCAGCGACCTGTTCAGAAAAACTGCCTCAAGTTTATAAACAGGGTCTAGGAACCATCGGAATCTCACCGGTCCAAGCTTTTAAAGTCTAAGATAAGAGTGTTGTTACCAGCTACCGCTAGATAACTGGCTAGCGGGCCAAGAATGGTGATGTTTTGATTTCAAGCGGCCCGAACCCTAGTCAACGTGAGCACATACCCCGATTCCCGGAGCTGCGAGTGACGACTGCAGCATAAAGACACTCAATTATAGAGCCAACAATTAGGATCGTTGAGGCCCTGGAGCCTCACTCGTTAAAATTTTTTTCATATTATCCTCTTTGGACCTCTATATGCCTTTACGTCTTCCTCTAAGCAAAACGTGTCGGTCAACAAGTGTCGGCTCAACTTTCAGGTCCAGGGTGCCTATTCCCATCACACATTACCCAAACGGTAAGTCCAATTAGTAGGCTGACTTGTTGGAGGTCAATTTCACGTTGGTTTCTTCACTTTAGAGCCTGTTATACATTGGTTTTCGCGCCCGCCGATAGCCGACACTGGTGAGGTATCTTGAGTTCGCTTTCAAACTCTGCATAGAATTAGGTGGATATGCCCCAGATCGAGTGCGTTTTAACTTCCCCAATGTATTATTCATTAGAAATGCGATTCTAGCGCATTGTACGTTTTTTTTGGTGCTTGGCAACCACCCCGATCGGCCCGTTTCTGTACTTAGCATGTAGTTTAGTTATAAAGTCACTATTGTAGCTTTATTGCCACTAGACTTGTGCAGGTTAGAGAATTTGCCAATTGTATGCAGCCCCGTCATTTTTAGCTGGTCTATTTTCTACTCGACTTGCCCCATTGGCTCGGTTTGTAGCGGCATGCATGCAGGTGCTAGATGGCCGCCGGGTTTGCTCACTACCATTGTAGTATAAAGCGGCGTATGCTATCTATCAAAAATATCCAAAGGGCATTATATGTGTAGTATCCGGATCAAATTTGGAAGGGTATAACCCGATAAATGTAAACTTTTCTTGCAATACCTCTGCTGACCTCAGGTAAGGGTACAGTGCATGCATGCAAGGAACTGCCCGCTGCCCGGTTTAGGTCAAGGGTGCTAGAACTTGTTGGAAGCTTGGCCGAGTTCGGTAGAGCAACAGTCTCACGCGGTAGCTATCTGATTATTCGAAAGAAACAGAAATCATGATTCGGAATTTTTTGATCTCTGCTGCTTACGTGCTTGCTACGACACCAATCGCAGTGCTGTTCGAAAGTTGTGGTTACCCGGCATCACGGTCAAAAACGGCCATGATATGTAATCATTCCCCTATTCTAACCTAATGCGACATCCGTTTTTGGATACATGGCCAGCCTCTAGCCATATGGTGACTAAGCGAAGGCTCAGTTGTCCATGTTGGTTTCACCTGTTTGGAGGAAACGTACTGAGCTGTTAAGACCACATTTCTTGGGCCATTTATAAAATCAAAGTAGGGTCCTGGTTTTTTTCTGATTCTCCCTGAGTCCGTCTGCGTTCTTCAGCTTTCTGGCAAATCAACCTCACAAAGAACGCCCAAGTGCTAGCCAACGACGCTAAGAGGTGCTATTCAAGTGAGATCAGAGATAAATCCACCCTACTTTCAACAAAAGGCTCAGAAAAAATCTTTCTCTGATTGTACGAACTGGATACCACCAATAACTGCACTGTTTAGGTTATCTTTTCATTGCTTAAAAACCACGACTGCCTCGGCAAGCCTTTTATGCAGGCAGCCAAATGTGCAATCGTGGAATCCCATCGTTCGGAGCTCAGAGTTGCTCTCTGAATACAAGCTTCATATGACAAGCAAGTCCTAATATCTCGAATCCAGTTTTATGTATTCAAACAGCCTAGTCTGACTTCCTCTAGTGTGATAATTTCGACCTCATGATCACCCCGCTCCTTCATGCACCAATGTAGTTCGTATGCATCTACTGAGCCATCACGTGGCCCCGCGATCTACGCATTGCAGCTCAACCCTGCGAGAAAATTGCCAACCGTCACCAGGCAGATTCCGTGTTCATAATTTTCTATGCACCTTTGACCCGTGGGCACAATTGCCTCAAAGCTACCATCCATTTCAAGATGATACGAGGCGCAATAGCATTGTCTTGGCAAGTTTGATATGCTGTTTTCTCGAGGCTCCACGAGAGCTTTAGCCTTATGAGCCTATTTTAATTCAAAAAGTACTATATATTAGGCTGTACTGTCTTTTGGTTTGTTAATACCTAAAGACATAGGAACAAAAAAATTCCCTCACGAACGCGCCCTTACCCGGCCGCCCCGCTCGTTTCATTACTGATAACGCGGCCATTGCCGCTCCTTACCCTAGCAGGAGGGGTGCTAACCCCAATCCCCGGGTCACTGTGACTGGAGAGCGAGCTGTAGCAGCCAAATGATATTCTTTAAAAGACAAATTTTGGCGTTCAAGCATACTCGCATGGCCCACTCTATTTCTACTCAAAGTTTTACCCGGAAATAAATTCAACTGTGTCTCGGCGGTTTACTTGGACGGTACACGGGTATGCGTGCCGAAACGACTCGTATCAGTTAATAATCTTTGCAAGATAAGAGCTGTTGCCCCTACCCTGTGCATGCAGGAGGGAGTCGTATCTGCACTACTATAAAAGTGGAGGAATATACTTCCCCCGACATCCAGCAAGCACATCACCAGCCCTCATGCAGAAAGATCTTGAGAAAGGTACCACCCAAGTGGAGGTCAGTAGTGATACTGGCGTTGAGTCGCCTCCCTCGCGGGGCTTCTTCCGCGACTTTGTCGATGGCTTCAAGCCGGTGAATCTTGACAGTGTCGACACAGCAGGCATGACGCCCGCCGAAGTCGCTACCGTTCTTACTGCCCGCCAGCCCCTGAAACGCTCGCTGAAAAACCGTCATATCCAGATGATTGCTATCGGCGGCTCTATTGGCTCCGGTCTGTTTATCGGTTCCGGAAACTCATTCAAGAGCGGTGGTCCTGCTGCTGTTATCATTGGCTTTGCCATCATTGGTATCATGATTTTCTGCACCATGAATGCTCTTGGTGAGATGGCAGTTCGCCTGCCTGTGTCTGGTTCGTTCTCTGTCTACTCCAGCCGCTTCCTTGACCCTTCGTGGGGTTTTGCCATGGGCTGGGCCTACGCTCTGCAGTGGCTGGTTGTTTATCCTCTTGAGTTGGTGGCCGCTTCGATGGTCATTGGTTTCTGGGACGGTGATGATAATGGCGCAACAAATGTGAGTAAAGCTGCCTGGGTGGCTCTGTTCTGGTCTGTGATTTTCTTCATCAACGTGTTTGGTGTGCGAGGCTACGGTGAGGCCGAGTTCGTGCTGGCAATTACCAAGGTTGTCGCCATCATTGGTTTCTGCATTTACGGCATTGTTGTTGCTGCTGGTGGCGGTCCCGGTCATCACTACTATGGTGCTCATTACTGGCACGATCCTGGCGCTTTTGCTGCCGGTGTCAAGGGTGTTGTTTCCGTATTTGTTAACGCTGCCTTCGCCTTTGGCGGTACCGAGATGGCTGGTCTTGCTGCTGCCGAGACCGAGAACCCCGCCAAGTCGCTTCCCAAGGCCGTCAAGCAGGTCTTTTGGCGTATTCTCTTGTTCTACATTGTCTCGCTGACAATCGTTTCTATGCTGGTGCCTTACGACCACCCTCGTCTTGGTGCCACCTCCAACGGTTCTGCTTCTCCCTTTGTGATTGCCATCACCAACGTTGGCATTCACGGTCTGCCCAGTGTCATGAACGTCGTCATTATTTCGGCCGTGCTGTCGGTTGCCAACTCCTCTGTCTACGGCTGCTCGCGCACTCTGTCTGCTCTGGGTGCCACCGGACAAGCTCCTAAAATTTTCAGCTATATCGACCGCCAGGGCCGTCCTTTGGTTGCCGTGGCCACCACTCTCATCTTTGGTTTGCTTGGTTTCCTCGCTGCCAGTGACAAGCACGGTGAGGTCTTTGACTGGATGCTGGCCTTTTCGGGTCTGTCGTTTATCTTTGCTTGGGGTTCCATCAACCTATCGCACATCCGTTTCCGCATGGCGATGCGCAAGCAGGGCCATTCCACTGACGAGCTCGCCTTCAAGGCGGCCGCCGGCATTTATGGCTCCATTGTTGGATTCATCATTAATCTGGCTGTTGTCTGCTTGCAGTTCTGGATCGCCGTTTGGCCCATTGGAAAGTCACCCGATGCTACCACCTTCTTCAAGGCCTACCTATCGGTGCCTGTAGCCATTGCTTTCTATGCTGGCCACAAGATCTACTGCCTGTGCACTGGCCAGCAGGTGACTCTGTTTATTCGCTCCAAAGATATGGATGTGACCACCGGTATGCGCGATCTCGACATCGACAAGCTCAAGGCCGACAACGCCGAAGAGCTTGCTCGTATTCATGCTCGTGGCTACCTGTACCGTGTCTATCACTTCTGGTGCTAAATAGATATTTATAGATAATCTTTTTGCTATGTTTCGCTCGAGGTGCTGAGTTCGTGCCGAAGGCCCAGACTGTGGCATTGTTTTCCAGGCGAGCCAAGGTCGCTGCAGTGCTTTTCATCCATGGTCTATTAATCTGACTAGCTAGTACTTTATACCACTTGTTCTCTACCATTGAAATTCCCTACCATTGAAATTCTCTATCATTGAGGTCTAGTTTGTGTGAGTATGTGTCCTAATCAGCCATGGTAATTAATGCTTCAGGCAACGTCCAATGGGCCAGTGATATACCTTTTCATTTCAATTTTCGGCTCGCAGTTCCGGGACTAGGTTAACGACCTTGCCGGTATCGAAGAAGGCCTCAGCGTTGGTCAAGACCTCGTCGGTCATCTTTTGAACGCTGCCCATAGTGTAGGGTCCAACGTGAGGCAGAAGCAGCGCACGAGGATTCACAAGCAAGCCAGGATGAATATTAGGTTCATTCTCGTATACGTCTAGCCCCACGGACTTGATTTTGCCAGAATCGAGTCCTTCGACAAGTGCTTGTTCGTCAACTATACCTCCGCGGGCAGTGTTGATAATAAATACCCCATCTTTGCACTTCGCAATCGTTTGGCGGTTGATCAGATGCCGAGTGGCCTTGGTCAAGGGCACGGAAATCAAGATAACGTCGGAGGTGGCCAGAAGAGTATCAAAATCCACATGAACAGAACCTTTCTCAATCTCGGGGACTGCGCGGCGACGCGAAAAGTATTGGACCTTATCAAAGTCCAAGGCGCCTACGATCTTGTCACGAGCAAGAGAACCAATAGTTCCCAGACCAATGAGACCCAAAGTTTTTCCCACAGAGTCGTCGGCAAGAGGAAGACCGCCCCGCCAGGTCCCTGCATACAGGCTGCGGCCGAGGCCAGCGAAGTTGCGCAAGGTTCCTAGAACGAGATAGAGAGCAGTATCTGCGGTGGCTCGGATCACACCTTCAGGAGCATTACTGACCTGAACCCCTTTGGTCTTCCAAGCATCGAGTGGACCAGCTGCATCGTACCCGCAGCCTTCATGGCAGACCGCCTTCAATCCGTCGGGGATCTGAGCAATGAGATCTGCAGAATAGCCACCCATGAGCTGGGAGCCACTAACAGTATTCGCAATCATTGCAATATCATTGTTAGAAAAATAGTCTAGGAACTCCTGATGATTTTTGGCTGTACACTGTACAAGCTGCAGGCCATGCTTAGATGCAAGCGCATTCCACCGGACCGGATCAAGGTCGTAAGCTTGAGTCAACATCAGGATTTTTGAGGTCATTTTTGTTTTCACGTATGGCTTCTGTTTACTTCTTCAATATGGGCATTCTTAGCTCCCTATATAGTTTTTTTTCTCGCAATTGTTTTGTCAACTTTTGTCAACTTTTATCAACTGATAAGACACCCACGCGGCCGTTAATTGGCCTGGACGGCACCCAAAGAACACTGAATATAACTTGATCTGATTCTCGGCCCAATAGTAATGTTGTATGTAAAAAGTGCCTTTTATAGGTATTTTAGTTCGAGCTGCTAGCTACTGTATATGTTAGTTTGGTCAGGTGGTCGGCAAGGATCGGCCGCTGCGAGATTAGGTGAAATGCCTGCAGCAGTGATATTAGGGTAAATTTCGAACCTGCCGACATTTTTCCGGGGACTATAAGAAAGAACAGCTGTTTTTAAAATGCTATCTTTGTTCTTTTTTGGTCCCAAAAACGGTCTAAGAGGCGAATGGAAGTAGTTTGAAAGTATTCTGAACATTGGTTCGCTGTTTGAGATTCACTCTTGTACACTGGTCCGTCGAAGCCAGCGCAATCAAAAAAATACATGAAAGGAAGGGTCCATTAGTCTATTAGTTACTTTCGAGAGCCTACTTTTTGCAGGCACCATCAGACGAGGCGCTGCTAGCATTCTGTAGCTTCAGAACATCGACAAAGGTGGCAACATCTTGAGCACCAGAAACAACAACCGAATCATTGACAACAAAGTAAGGCACACCCTCAATGCCTAGAGCATGGGCACGAGCCTCGTCCTGGCGGACTTCGTTGGTGAACTTGGACGACCCGAGAACATCATCAACCTCCTCAGCGGAAAGGCCGATCTGCAGAGCAAGCTCTTTGAGAACAGTAGGCTCTGCAATGGCTTTGCCGTCGCTGAAGTAACCCTTGAAAAAAGTGTTTTCTGCCTTGGTGCCGAGACCCTTGGTCTGGGCCAAATGAATGAGCCGATGAGCATTGAAGGTGTTGCCAGGCTTGCACTCGCGCCAGTTGTAGACCAAACCAAGCTTCTCAAAGTCCGATTCTTGACGAGTGAGCAGCCTCTCGACATCTTGCTGGGACGCACCGAACTTGTCGCTCAAATACGTCACCAAATTGGCCTTCGGAGGGGCATTGGGGTTGAGCTCGAAGCTATGCCAAACAATCTTTGGAGAAATTGCCAACTTCTCAAGTGCCAACTCGAGCTTGCGAGTACCAAGGTAGCAAAAAGGACAAACAACGTCCGACCAGATATCAATTTTCATCGTCATGGGTGGGGAATTCCTACGAGTCGTATGAGGTTATATCGACGCATGCAGAGCACGGGCTTAGAAATCGATGCTTCTCGGACGTCCGAAGTGCGTCTCACGTGATTCCGCCAACGGTCTTCCGGCCCGGCTTGTGATAGCTCCGTTGCTGCTAGTCCATTGAAGTTTGCGGAGCATCAAAACACTTCCAAATAGCTGTTTTCACTGCCGGGCATAAAAAGTGTAGAACCATTGAGCAGGTGCTATCGGCGCGGACACGGCTCGAGCCGGAGATTGGACGGCCAATAAGTCCAGAGCCACCACGGACAAATTATTGGCCTCGAGCATGAAACTTGGACGTCCAATTCGCAAAAGTGTTGACATTGTAGGTGTCATTGCGAGCTTCATAGTTCAAAGCAGAATGTCGGCCCAAAAGTCGATTCTCATTCTTATTTTTCACCTAGGGAACACTAATAACCATAGTTTATTTATCAATGTCGGTACAAGCGATATTGTCCTGCAAGTTGGGATAGCGGTATCGAAGTTCCGAACAACTGGAAAGACAAGTCTCGCGGTACACCACACGGAAGCACATTTACATGACAAAATGGCTTGATCAAAGGGCAAACAATTGTTCACAAACAATTAGAGCTCTGCAACGTATTTGGCCTTGAGTTCCGGATACCATATCTCGGATACGTCTCTGTGACTGATGATTCTGTTGCGGAGATGGGCAGCACCAAAGCAGTCGTACTTTGGGTCCAGAAATTCGCTGGCAGTAGCCTTGGCACGACGTTTGGTATCTGAATTTGCTTCCACGATGCGGCCGCTAATCAATTTTACCTCTTCGGCAATCTCCTCGAGCGTCAGGGTCAACCGTACTCCCTCGAAAAACGCAATAGAGTAGCGAGTCACGCCGCTAGGAGGTGCCCTCACTCTATGAGTGGTGGCAAGACAACGACCGCCGGTGAGTGCTTCAAATCCTTGGGCGATATTCACCACAAACGAGCCTGGCAAAGGAGTTGCGTCGATCCAATCGCCCTCTTTGTCCAATACCTGCAGCCCTCCCACATCATCCTGCAGCACATAGGTGAAGACTCCAGACGAATCCTTATGAGCACCCACTCCTTGTTGGGTGTTGTGATCAGCAGGACCGTTCTCAGTGGGCGCAGGATAGCGAATGATTTTGAGACGGTCCATTTTACCGAGAAACTCATCAAACTCTGTGGGCGGCAAGCCGAGACTTTGGGCCGTCAAATGTAGCAGCTCTAGACTCAACGCCGACATTGCCGCAATGTATTTCTCAGTCAAGACTTTGTGGCCCCTTAAAACCGAATCAGGAATATAGGAAGTGGGGCCATGGAGTTTCTTCCACTCAGGGTCGCCAGGTTGATAATCGGTTGATTTTGCCGAGCCGAAATCGAACTGTTCTCGGAGATCCAGTTTTTTCTGCGTCTTTTCGGCGCCCAATTGCGTGTACCCCACAAAATGTGGGTTTTTTGTCATTGCAACCTTGAACTTCTCAGACTCTGGCACCGTAAATAGATCTGGCGCTTGATCCAGCATTTGGTTAGCGAGATCTTCTACGCCATGATTGATCAGATAGAGAAAGCCGATATCGAAGAGAGCGTTTCTGAGATCAACGAGAAATTCGGGTGTGCCCTTCTTGCTGAGATCAAGAATGGGCAATGACTTCATTGCCAGCTGGGGAAGGGAAGTGACTGGGGCCGCGGGGAGCTAAGAAGGGTCACTTGCATGAGTGCAGGCCACGTGATGTAGCGTGCACGGCTATAGATAACAGTTACAATGACCGTTGAACAGTCATGCCACCACTGATAAATTAATGATTGGAAAGAACCAGCTAGCTGGGTTTTACTTGGGTAGAACCTGACCTCTAGGAAGCCTGCTCGAGCGCAGACAGCCGCGAAACCTTCGGCCGACCTCACTGCCCAACTGCCAAACCAATAGTACGGTCTACTAATCCAGAACGCCCAGAATGCTCAGAAATACAGAGCCTTCAGTATCCTTGGACGTTAAAGATTGTAACAGGGGGTATCGGCGGCATTCGGCTCTGCTAGACCTGGCCGGCTCCGGCCGGCTCCCACTTCCCAGAATGCATTCTGGGGTGCATGGGGCACTTATAAGCCGCTTACTGCAGCAGCCGTCGCCACTGATGAGCATCAAAGTGGAGCTGCTTGTGGATCCCAAGGATTTCTACACCAGCGGCGATAATTTGAGTGGCAAAGTGAAACTGCATCTTGATTCCGAGCAAGAGATCGCCACCATCGGGTTGAAGCTGCACGCGCAGGTCCAGACCTCGGTCACAAAGGACAAAATGTGGTGTGGGCGGCTCAACAGCACTGCGCGCCCAGATGTGAGCAAGGCACTGACCAACGAGCCATCCAGATGCGAAAGTCCACTGTGGAAGTCGTGGTTTGGCGAACACAAGGAGGATCCACTGCAATCCAACTGGGAAAAACAGGAGGCACCCTGGGCATTCCGCAACCAATGCGCCATGAGCACCGATGTTATTTACTGCGAGCAGGAAACTCTTTTCCCTACCAAAGAGCTTGCGGCCTCAATGCCGAATAAGAGCTTCACATTGGCCGAGGGTGACCACTTTTACAGCTTCAACATCACCATTCCCTCCCCACAACCTGACAGCGACTATCAGCAGTATCCGAGCACTTTAACAGACACTAGGAGCCGCTACCGAGTTTTGCACAGTCTTGATGTGTTGTTGACCAAGCCGGGCTACTTTGCAACGGCTTTGAATGCAGAGCATCCGTTTGTGTTCATTGCTCAGCCGATAGAGACTCCATCGACTCCGGTGCACATTCACCTCGAGAAGGAGCTGGCAAAGGCCAAAGTGCGCATTGACTGCAGCATTCCCAAGATGGGTTCCAGCATTCCAGGAGCGGTGTGGCATCTTCCAATCTCGCTGCGAGCGTTCTCTACTCAACCAGTGGGCATTGTCTCTCTAAAGATCTGGCTCCTGGCCCACACTGCCTGGACGAGTACCGATATCTTCAACACTGCTGCGCACGATCACGCCTCCGAGCCGATCGTGCTATACGATCAGTTAGTGTTCCAGCAGGGCACCGACTTCAACCTCTCGGAAATGGTGCGTTTGGCCGATCTCAAGCAGTACATTCCGCCGTCGGTCAAGTCCAAGCTCCTCGATAGAGCGTATTCGTTTCACTGCCGCATCATGTTTGCTGAGGCTGGTAGCGGCGAGTTTCCGGTCGAGGTGTCAGAGTACATCAACGTCGTATCACCATTAACACAAGACGTGCATGTGGCCGAGCCCACCCAGCAGCCTGATGTCGAGCCTGGTAAAATCATCGATAGGGGCGCCGCGAACCGCCGCCAAAGCGCCAATCTCGACCACCCGCCGCCTTACCTTCCCTGACTTTTCAAGACAGTTGCTAGGCAAACGTTGGTTGCTACGGGCGTGTCCGTTGCCGAGACAGCGCCTGTTGCCATAACAACATTAATCCGTTTTTATTCCTGGCTTGTTCAATGTACATATTTTATAACTACAAGCCAGTCCTCTCATGTAACCCCTCAACGATCTTAATTCTCTATCATTTTCAGTGTTCCTTTCTGCTATGATACCTAAGACCTTTCCAAGGTCTTCTCATATAGGCAGGCCCACTCAATGCAGCGTTTGGGTTGACGCCGTGAAGCGAAACCCCTAAGGCATCATCACCTTAAGTAAAAATAAAATAAAAATAAAAAAAACTCGGCAACGGGGAATTGAACCCCGGTCCCCCGCGCGCTTTTTGACAGGCGGAAATTCTAGCCACTAAACTATTGCCGACGATTTTTTCTTGAGAACTTTGTCTGGCTTTATTCCTCAAGGCTGAAGTCTTACCACAATTTCTCGAAGAAGTTATTCAGGTATGACCTAGTCGCTATACAGATAGTCCCTAGGGGCCACGGTAGTTACGAATAAGAAGTAATTAAGTCTAGATAATAAGAGAATAAGGGAGAGTTGAACTCCAATATGGGACGCCTAAGAAGCGTGTAACAAGAGGTTTCTTTAGCTTGTCCTGTGGTTGGATACCATGTCAAAAGTCATACACATCGAGAGACCGTGTAAGGGCCTGGAGAATGGTTTGGCTATACCTTCGCATTAAGTTTGCCTTTGGCGACAATTTGCCGCGCCCAGATCAGAAAAACACACGCAAGCACCCAGGCCAGCCCGCTGTACAGCTTGGCATAAAACCACCCGTATTTGCGAATCAAAATACCGGCGAAGGGCGCGCCAACCAGAACACCGATACTCTGGAAAAGGAGCACAAAGCTAAGGCGCATTCCGAGGCGGTTCATTTTCGAGGTAAGATCGGCCACTACAGCTCCAGTTAGTCCCATGCGGGGGCCGCTGGCAATTCCAAAGAGCAGACCGACTGTTATGATACTGCCTTCACTCTTGGCGGCCATCCAGCAGAATGCAAGAATCATGGAGCACAAGTCGGTAATAAAAAGAACGTTGAAGAGACCGATGTGGTGCGACAGGTAGTTAGGGAGAACCCGTCCAACAACGGAGCCTGCATTCAGGATCGCAGTAATGTAGAAGAACACCTTGACATCCGGAAACAGACTCAGGGAGTAGGACTGGTAGTAAAAAAAGAATACGTATAGGCCGCAAAACCCACACGTGGATGAAATGCTGTAGAGGAGAAACACCGGCTCTGTGAAGCACTCGAAAGCAATTACACCGCCTCGTTTTCTCGGGGGCAAACGACGGCGAATGCACAAAGATGAGATTGTTGACGTTCCCAAAACAAGAAATCCTAGAGTTCTCACAGTCCAGCCAAACCCAGCAATTGGAAGCAGGTTACGAGCACATGAAGAATATACTACACCGCCGATGGAGGAGCCTGCAGCAGTAATGCCAATCGCTACAGCGCGTTTTGTGGTAAAGTATGGCGCAACAGACCCAACGCTCACCAGGAACAACGTGCCAGATGAGATCCCCAGAAGAACTCCCTGGGAAAGCATCACCTGGTAGTATTCTTTGGAAAGGCTCAGCATCATCAACGCGAACGCTTGCGTGACCCCCGCGATGGTGACCAGATACGAATGATAGCCAGCGTCAAGTAGGGCACCAAAGAAGGTAGTACTCGCAAATGCAAGTGCTCCTGCGACGGAGCCGATCCAAGAAATTCTGCCAGGTGAGTTGCCGACCAGAAGGTTACTGTTATAGTACTCCTGAAAGACACCGAAGGAGTTCACGACACCCCAAGAATTAAAATTACAGAAGAACCCTCCTAGAACTTGAAGCCACGCCCACGTTCCACCATCCGGAGGGATGTCAACAAAAGAAGGTACCCCAGATGCAGTGGGCTGAAGTTCAATATCACTTGAAGGCTCCTCGGCTGAAGGTAGTGGCTGAGAATCAGTAGAATCTGAGTTCCCGGAAAGAACTGGGTTAACAGTTTTATCTTCTAAGCTGTTTGGCTTGATCATATGGATAATAATAACAATTTCGCTTGGTATGCACGACGGTTTATATGACAGAATCTCTATATAAACCCGTACCCTGGTATGCAGCTGTCTCATTGAGTCACTTGGACCCGAGTTAGGGCGATATCACGATCGATGTTACTCTGGGAAACAAACTGTTGAAGCTGTATAGGATCACCATATACTACATGTCATTATCAGGGAAAAGAGCTCAACAACAGCTCAACTGAACCAACTTTCAAAGCACCATCTAATCCGCCCACTGCTGTGGAAACCTGGAACGAAGTTTTGCCCCTCTGGTGCTCTGTGATGGTCAGTGCCAGTGATAGAAGTTAAGAGACTCTATTCTATTAGACAACGGCCTATACCTTAGCTGCAAGCTCCCCCTTGGCCAAGATCTGTCGAGCCCAAAGAAGAAACACACACGCAAGTAACCATGCTAGAGCACTGTATAACTTCGCATAGAACCAGCCATGCTCACGGATTAAAATACCAGCAAAAGGCGCACCCACCAGGACACCCACACTCTGAAATAGCAGGACAAAGCTCAGCCGCATGCCGATTCGATTCAGATTAGATGTGAGATCGGCAACAACAGCACCAGTCAAGCCCATCCGGGGACCGCTGGCTATACCAAACATCAGTCCTACTGCTATGATACTGCCCTCATTTTTGGCGGCCATCCAGCAGAATGCAAGAATCATGGAAAGCACGTCTGTCAACAGAAGAACATTGAAGAGGCCCATATAATTGGACAATAAATTAGGAAGAAGGCGGCCCACCACGGAACCCGCATTCAAAATGGCCGTGATGTACAGAAACACCTTGACTTCCGGGAACAGGCTCAATGAGTACGACTGATAGTAAAAGAAAAACACGTACAGGCCGCAGAACCCACAGGTGGACGAGATGCTGTACAATAAAAATACAGGCTCTTTGAAACACTCAAAGGCAACAATCCCTCCTCGCTTTCTTGGAGGCAGCCGACGTCTTATGCAAGCTGACGAAATGAAGGTTGTCCCTAAAACCAAGAACCCAAGGGTTCGTACCGTCCATCCAAAGCCAACATTAGGGAGCAGGTTACGTGCACAGGATGAATACACCACACCTCCAATTGAAGATCCAGCTGCAGTGATGCCGATTGCGACTGCACGCTTTGTCGTGAAATACGGTGCGACGGATCCTACACTAACAAGGAATAAAGTGCCGGATGAAATCCCTACCAGGACTCCCTGCGTGAGCATCACCTGATAGTATTCTCTCGACAAGCTCAGCATCATAAGTGCAAATGCTTGCACGATACCTGCTGCAGTGACCAGATATGAATGATAGCCAGCGTCGAGTAGCGCACCAAAAAAGGTGGTGCTTGCAAATGCAAGCGCTCCTGCAACTGAGCCTATCCATGAAATCCTTCCCGGTGAGTTACCCACCAGAAGATTCCCGTTATAATATTCTTGAAACACTCCAAATGTATTGACAATTCCCCAAGAGTTGAAGTTGCAGAAAAATCCCCCGAGTACTTGCAACCATGCAAGCAGACCTCCATTGGGAGGCTCGTCCACATATGACGCGGCCCTCGTCAGTCTTGTTTTGTCGTCAACGGTTCTGTTCTCTTCCATCAGATCCCCCGGGAAGTCTGGAAAAGCAGCATTGCTCTCAATGATCGACTCCTTCGTCTCTTTTTCCAAACTTTCTCGGGTGGTCATTAAGAATACTACCGACTGGACTTTGGCTTGCGGGGATATGACAAAATGAAGATAGCCCCTACCCTATATGCAAGGACTCATTGACTCACCTTTGGCCGCGCTTGATAAATGCTGTGTGGCACTGAATGAAAATCGAATAGGTTGCTTACTTTATGAAAGGCTAGAATTTAGGAGTTGGCAGTCTCAAATATCTCTCAAAGGTGGCACTTTGGCATCGGAGCGTTTGAAAAATGCCTCCTGCGCGGCATAATAGGGTGCTCGACCGTCACCAACGGGATTGGCTTCGTTGGTCTTGTCGAAGTAATTCTTGTAAATATCACCGTCGTAGTTTCCAATAGGCGCGTTGATAAAGAAGTCGCTAATGTTGAACGAATCCGTAATGCCAATGGCCTGGTCACGAACCTGCGAGCAGTATGCCGTTACCAGATCGGTCACCGTGTCCAGCTCAGAAACGGACAGATAACCATATTGCAAGAACGGAGTAGAATCTTTTTCTATCGCCCATAAAGCAAACAAGGTAGCAATCTTGACAAGAATTGGCCGAATGGCTTCATCGGCTCTTTGGACTTTGCGGAACAGCGACCGTACTTGAAAGGTGCGAGTATGGAGCAGCGAGATCCTGAAGCGAGTATTTGAAAGATGCTCTAAAGCTTCGGTCTTCGAGAGCTTGGTTTGTGTGGTCAATTCCTGGAACTGCCGCGCGGCATAGATGATGTTTTGGGCAGTGACGCTCTCCCATGCTTCCACCAGCAGGCTTGGGTCAGTGATATCGCGGCCACCTAACTTGAGACCTTTCAGTTTGTCGATACGACCAATATAGTCCGCTACGCCTGTGACTCGCTTTCCTGTAATCACATTCAATCCGCTTTGAATCAATGCCCGGCCCGATGATAGACAAAGGACGTTATTATCACCTTCCCAAGTGCAATTGATAACCCAGTCGTCGTACCCTTGACCAAATCCATTGTATCCAGAATAGCCATTACCTCCACATGCCTGCCGGCACTCGTCAATAGTTCCAGCACAGCCCCAGGTTGCAAAGGCCTTGAGGCCAGCTGAGAGTGCAAACAATTCCTTGACATCCGAAACAATGGCCATTACAGCCTTTTTATCCTTGAGATTCACGTTTTCTTGGGCCACATTTACGGCATCGTACATGTTAGAGCACTCTGTTGCCGCAGCTTCGGTAGCTATAGCCTGGGCCAGCAGCGGCATCAGGCGGCGCTGATGGTATGCATAATCAAGCAACTTGGTTTCGGGCTCACCAGGCCCCCGAGCGAACTGGCGACGGCCGGCTCCATAGCGGATTGCGATGGTAAGGAAGCGACGGGCCCAGATCCATGAATCCACACACATATAAACCCGGCCATAAATGAGAGCACCGTAGGTTAGCTGAGCAAGCGCCGGCTCAATAACCTTGCCTTCGGGTGTGACCTGCGCATACCGCATGAGCATGTTCGTACGGGGAATCCGAACACTCGAAAACTGAATCCAGCCGTTGTCGACTCCATCGCGACCCATTTTCTTGCCAATATCGCCTAGCGCAATTCCGGGTAGCACGTTGTGGGTCTCTGTGTCTCGCAAAGGCACCACGAAGTTGTAGACGCCATAGTCTTTACCGTTGACAATGAGTCGCGCAAAGCAGACGGTGTGCGTTGCGGTGTGAGCAGCACCACCGATCCACCACTTGGTGGCGGCCACGGTAGGGGTGTTGATAACAAACTCCTCGGCCGATGGGTCGTATGTGGCAGTGGTCTCGAGACCTGCTACGTTCGAGCCATGGCCCAACTCGGTCATGGCAAAGCACCCGTAGAAGTTCTTGAGAGACAGGATACCACGCTCAACCCAGTACTTGTACTGCTTCTCTGTTCCTTGGCCCTTGACAGCACCGCCAAATAGCCCAAAATGCACCACCAGACGGGTGGTTGCACCTGTGTGGATCAGTCCAACTGGAAGAAGAACATGCTGGGGAGACTCAAAGTTGAACTCCTTGAAGTATTTATAGACCTGCGTTACGAGCCGGAATGTACGCTCCCGGTTGGCTTCGTGATCTTGATCGTAATAGTCTCTGGTATGAAGAAGCGGATCGCGCTCAAGACGCTTGCAAAGAAGTTCGTTGGCTTCCGTCTTATTGCGGCCACCGTCGAAGTAGTAGGTCAACTCGCGAATAGGAAATCCTGTCTTGTTGCGCTCCTCCAACAATGCTGCCGGCGGGGCGGTGAAAGTATCGTAGGCTTTCCCGTCAATGATGATGTGTGAAGTTGTATTTGGCCGCATGGTGGGGGTCAGCCTCAGAAATGTACCTGCATATTTAACCTGCTATATAACCTTTCCCCGCATTATGCAGCTTGGGCCGAACACTGGGATGTTTGCCGAGCCGACGGGTCAACAAGGTGAATCTTTGTAATGCCAACGCTGAACCGAGAGTCTGTATTAAGAACATATCAATTAATTGTTTGCTGCCATACTCGCCATAACGACGACACGAATGGCCCGCATTGGTATACCAAAGATTTGAACCATGGCCGGAAAGACTAACCGAAGTGATAGATATCAGAGCTTTCAGCCTCTTGAGGATCTGTAAACAACTAGCACTGTTCCATTGAGCTTGATCGTACATGCCTTTTGGCTCAAACTTGTGATCATTTTGACATAAGCTGCGTTCCCATAAAACTCTCCGTACCCTAGAACCACCGATGCTGCAGTCATATTAGGAGCGGCGGTGCTTGCGTTCCCTCTGCGTACAACCTGCAGCCATGGACATCTCCAATGACCTGAAAATTTGGACTAGTACTTGGCGAGGTCCAGCTTGCCAGTCCTGAAAGCAAAACTAAATGATAATACAAATTGAGGAACGATAAGCGGCGCATCAAACTGACTTCTATCCTCAATTCCTAAAAGGCATTATAAAATTACACCCCCGCGAAACCACATACAACTTATGCGGGTTCAAAGGCATGCGGTGCACCAGCCATGAGGGCTTCCTGCTCAGTTGTGTGCTTGCGAGCACATAGACCGGCGACAACGCCTGCTATGTCGGCTGCATTTTTGTTCTGGCTGAGCTTCAGGCTGACTTCCAGCCGTTTGATGGGGATCTTGAACCCAATAATAGCCTTAATCTGCAGGCGGATAAATGCCTCAGCGGCCTGGTCCAGACTCCAAGGCTGCGGCTCAGAGGCCCCCTGCAAGTCACTTCGGTGTTTCTCACCAGCTCACGTAGTTTATCGGGGTCATCTGTAAACTCAACGGGTCCATGTGTATGCACTGATACATAATTTCAAGTAGGAACAACCCGGTGGTTGATCTTCTTGGTTGCGTACCAGGACGGAGAAATGTATGCATCAGGTCCAGAGAAAATAGCAAGTGCATCGCAGGTGGGTGCCACCTTTCCTTGCTTATTTACCCTAGCAAGGTGACCGTAAAGGGTACCGTATTCTCCCTCGTCCTGTTTGAGGAATAGAGGCACTGGGGATGCAATCAAGCCTTGGTCAGTACTGGTAATTAGGCTCCCGAGCCGATGTTCTTTGATCACCCAGCGCAGAGTGGCTGAAGGATCAGCTTCGAAAGCACGTGGAATATTCATATCGTTGTTTGAAAACTAAAAGTATCTAATAACCAAACCGGCTGTCTGGGTTTGATACACTATCACTCCTCGACGCATGTGACAGAGTGAGAGCTATTCGTCACTACTTAGAGGAGACTCGCACTTCGAGGTAATCTACACTTGCAATCGCTACTTGTGCTGAAGAGGTCATTGATTGCCTTTGATCACTGCTCGCCGGGCTCAGCATGATGTCCAACAACGAGCCAGTGCTGGTTCAAAGAAACCTCGACGGCTGCTACACACTGCTTGAAATCTATTACACCTGGTCTTGTCTGTATCAAATGCTAAGCACCCTGCAGTTCATGAGCAACGGGCCCGAGGTTTTTGCAGGACATCATGAATAAACTCTGAATCGGTCGCTAGCAGTGCTGGCATCGCCGTGCGTGTCACTTGACCTATACTTCCGACTGCACTTGAAGCATCAGAGCCGATGATACTCTCCAGCAAGGTATTGAAAAGCTCCATACGCGCGCTTTTCGACATTGCCTGCTGGCCATATGATGTCGACTTCGCAACTGTCCTACTTGCAGCAGTTTTGAAAAATCTACACCATCGAAACTCGTTCAACAGGTCCTCGAATCAAGTATACTAGAGGCTTGGCAAAAGTGAGAAGAGCAGTTGACGACCTCTCCCCCTATAATAACCTGACTTCGATACCCGCACTGGGTGCTCCCGACTCAGCGCAAGCAAAGTTGGCCCGGCAGATTTATTGACAACCAGTAGATCCCTAAAGGTCGTGACTACAGTGACCCTAGCATTCTTGAGCACGTTTATGATGCTATATGAGCGTGTTTTCATGAGTGCTACCTATCCTCAGGTGCATAGTGCTGTCTCCAGGCTATCCCAAAAAATTGTGGGATGTCTTGATGGTTGAAACTTCTATTATCGTGGTGGCCAGCTCTGACCTTCTACTCTGGCGGATGTTAAGGGATTCGCAGGCTCGTTTGACTCGCTTTCATCAGCTCTGCAATACTGTCCCATACGCCAACGATTTTGAAGTTGAAGTGAGGCGCGAGTATATGTTTCCCGACTCTTTGAACCGCTCATCGACTATGTAGGCTCCGAAATGCGAACTCTTCTGCTCAGGTTCAGGTTCGGTGAAGAATCAGGCAAGGACTAAGGTGGACTCTCTCGCAAATGTGTTTCAACTGATAGGGAAGATTATGCTCTCCCCTGAGGTTGAGCTGTTCAAGCCCCTAACACCTGACAGCATGAGCTACCATTTCAACCCTGATGTCGACTTCGACAGTATTGACTATTACGAGTTTATTGATTAGTGCTTGCCGAACCATGTTTACTACCACAATTATAAACAAGGAGTATCTACTGCGTGAAACCGGTTTCAAATTAGCCACTGTTGCGTGTGTCAGTGCTCTCGGTCATCGCACTCATCTCATCTAATCTGTGACCATATACCTAATCTCTCCCATAGCCTTCTTATCTTTGCCCTAACCACCACAGCGCAGAGGATAGGCGAAATGTTCCTTTGGTCGAGGGCTCTATTGGGTTCAGGACAGCTTTGCTAAAAGCAAGATATCGTACCTCCTACGTCGGCTATCCTACGTGTTGATAATATGTGAGTTATCGTCCACAGCAAAATTCTCAGGTCTCGCTCCTCCTTCTTTTCGGGCGGAGCGGAGTTAAGAGTTCCGAGACTATGCATGCGTTATGCCGTCCCCATGGAAACCGAGAGCACTTAAATATATGGCCACACTCTCCTTCCCGGCAAATCAAAGCATGCTGGAGAATATCGTTGTGGTAATTGGTGCTGGTGGGATTGGCCTGTCAATCGCGAAACGCCAAGGCTTCGGCAACACACTCCTCCTCGCAGACATCAGCTTGTCCGTCTTGGAAAGTAGTGCCAAGGTACTGAGGGACACATCTTATAAGGTCGAAACTCAGCAAGTAGATGTGACATCGCGCGATTCAGTCCACTCATTAGTGGAGAAGGCATCGTCTCTTGGATCTGTCGTTCAAGTTGTAAACGCTGCGGGCCTTTCGCCTAACATGGCAGCTGTCCCCCAACTGCTGAAGGTTGACCTTTACGGAACTGCACTTGTATTTGAGGAGTTCGGGAATGTCGTTGCTAGGGGCGGTGCTGGTTTGGTTATCTCCAGCATGGCTGGTCACATGGCTCGGCAGCTACCCGAGGACGATGAGAGGGCTTTGGCGCTAACCCCGGTTGAGGACCTTTTGAAGCTTCCGTGCCTATCCGAAACAGCAGTTCCAAACTCGATGGTTGCATATATGACTGCTAAGCGTGCCAATTTTCTTCGCGTCCAAGCAGAAGCCGTCCGATGGGGTAATCGTGGCGCCCGTGTCAACGCTATTAGCCCGGGAATTGTTGTCACGCCGCTTGCTGCTCATGAGCTAGAGTCCGAGATCGGAGATGTTTATCGCGCCATGGTTGCTGCTTCAGCAGCTCAGCGCATGGCTCCTCCTGAGGAAATAGCTGAGGCAGCTGCTTTTCTGCTGGGCCCCACTGCCGGGTTCATCACCGGCAGTGACCTCTTAATCGATGGCGGAGTGGTAGCAGCTATGCGTGTTGGAAAGCTTCCGATTCCCAGTTGATTGTAGCAATATCTAACCCCCTTAATTCTAGATAAAAATGCGCTTCACGGCTATGTACGGAAACCTAAATGTTATTCATGGGGGTAGCAATAGGTACGATGAAAGAAGATGCGAGCGATGCCCAGCCAGTGCATTCATGAAGTGGAGGAACCAGATCAGCCTATTGAGTGACGTCATGGCTGGTGAGAAACTGCGGCTAATTATCCCACTACGGCAAGGTTACGATAACCTATCGTGTTACCTGGGATCAACCCTTCTTGCTTGCTTAGCCCCCGATCCCATTGGGCCCGTTGAAGCCTCCCAGTTGCGTCGCCGACCGATGATGCAGGGGAAGACGTCAACGTTGGTCGTCGAGTCTTGATGGAACAGCTCCACGCAGCTCGAACAATTCGTACAGAAGCACAAACCAGGTCGGCTTGTTGTTCTTGGAGAAGACTGTCTTGTTCACTTGGTCCCGTTTGCGAACCTCAATGAAAAGCACAGGGCCAGTCTCGCAGTACTATGAATTGATGTTTATCCAGGTATCATGGTAGTGGATGAGTTTGACAGCGCCCATGCAATGGTTTTAGGGAGTTAGATGGGAAACAAAGGCAGGGAGTTTGCCATGGAAGTTCCTTCGGCGGTTAAGTCTGGCAACTTCATGTTTGTGGGTTTGAACGATCCCACGCGATGGGAGATGACAAGGTGAAACGACTTGGAATACAGATCTTGTGCCCTTCCGATATTGCAAGTAGAGGGAGTCAACCAGTATATTGTGGTTCGAATCAACGGTTGCTGAACACGTGGCTGTTCATCTGGACCGTCACGCTCTTGACTCTGCCCTGTTTCGTGACCCTTTTTTCGCGCAGCCTAACGTTCCCAGTGACACGTTTGAGTGCTGGCTCAGGGAAAGCTTTCTATGAATCAGGCTATCCTGTAATTGATCATGTTTCTGAGTTTACAGATATCGTGGGCTTAGGCGTTGCTGAGCATTTACCAGGGGTTGCACTTGCTCTAATATCATGCTCACACATCCCTCTCTTCTTGGTAGGGCCAAATGATAGGATCGTCCCTGACCTGCCCTTCGGACTTAGGCATTCTTGCGAGTCATCTCTTTGTTGGCCATCTAGCAGCCGCCAGCTTTGATTTATTCCTGAGGCACATTCACAGTTGTCAGTGTGTTTAAATGTTGGTAGCCTTAAAAAGAAGGGAGGTGGTGTCAAATTTTGGCGTTTGATTAGCAGCTAGGCTTGACTTGAGTAAGATGGTTAGGTATGTGACCAAATTAGATGGCGTAGATTGAACAACGATGGGAGCTGCAGATAAATATTTGGTTGAAGTTATTCGGACAGCGGATGCCAAAATGTGACGATTCATGGTGTTAATTGGAACAGTTAATTAAAGGAATGCATTAGATGCGAAAGGTATGAGTACTCGATGACACATGAGATAGCACCCGTTTTAGCTCCCAGCCTGCTACACCACAATAATGAAAAGAGTTTCCGAAAGTAGCTCCTTCATGAAAGAAAGGAAACAGTCTGAAAAGATGTAGTTGAGCCTTTTCTGGAATGCAGCCAAGCAGTTTAGTGAAATGAGAGTATTCGAAGTAATTCGG